>LR750228.1:184848-239912 GCA_902729485.2 Mus minutoides | reverse complement strand
GTTTGGGTATGTACACAGGTGCATGCAGGTGTACATGCACATGGAGGTCAGAGGCTGAAATTTGATGTCTTCCTCCACTGTTGTTTACCTTTTGAGACAGGCTTTCTTATTGAACTTGGAACTCATTGGTTTGGCTAGGCTGGCAGGCCAGATCTCTAGAGATTCATCTATCCCTGCTTCCTTTATGCTGGGATTGACCATATGCCACTGTGGCAGGTGTGTGTGTGACCGTATGTGTTTGTGTGTGTGTTTATGCAAGTCTGTGCTCATGGACTCAGATCCTCGTGCTGTGAGACAGGTACTTTGCAGGCTGAGTCATCCACCCAGCCCCACCTTCTTCCTTCAGACAGCACTTGGAAATTACACTATCTTAATATTTCCTCCATCTCAGGTAGCCAGTGAGAAATAGCTGACATGTTTTTTTTTCTCTTCCTTTATATTTTATGTTATGTTCCTATAATCTATTTTGTTTCTGACAGATTTCTTTGAAAACAGAAAAATTTTTGTTATGTTTATCATACCTAAGTTGTCTTCTTTCTGGATACTGTTTTAATATATTGCTCAGGTAGTTTTAAGATCATGTGTGAGGGGCACCAGTGACTGTAGCCAATGCCTGTGACCTAACACGCAAGATCACATATAAGACAAAGGAGTTTCCTTTTGTCCTGTGTGTATGTGTGTTTGGGGTTAGTTTATTGGAGCAGTTATGTAATTGACATGTATATCAATGATCCTCTTAACAGAAGCAGATTTCATAGCTAAGGTTCATGCATGGTTTTGGTTCTTAATAGCAGGTGTCATGAAGAGTGTTTCTTAAACTTACAGATAGAATGGGCTTATTTTAAATTTTGGGAGCATGAAAAGTCTAAGTTTTGAACTTGGTGGATTCTGTATTTTCTTGAATTTCTATAGCTCAAACAAGCCATGGTTTAAAGCAGTGGTTCTCAACCTTTTTAATGCTGAAACCCTTTAATAAATTTCTCATATTGTGGTGATTCCCAGTCATAAAATTATTTTTGTTGCTACCTCATAACTGTAATTTTGCTACTATTATGAATTTTAATGTAAAGATCTGTTTTCCAATGGTCTTCAGTGACCCCTGTGAAAGGATTGCTTAACCCCTAAAGGAATTGTGAGCCAAATATTGAGAAACACTAGACGAGAGGTGGTCATTTAGGACTTGACACTGGAGTGGCTGATCTGTTTACTGAATCCGTACTTCCCCAGTAAAAGCATGGTTCATGTTCTCATAACTCATCTTATTTAGAGCTTCTATATTTTTCCACATTGTGAGATAAGCTAATAAATAGCTGAAGAAGAACTGAGTGAGTAAGATGTAGGATACTCCAAGAAGGCACTGCTTGAAGAAGCCCAACGACCACATAAGGTGCTTGAACCAACCAGCAGCTACATGACTGAGCTGTTTTAGGTTGAGGTTCTCATAGTTTATTGACCTGTTTTATCTCCCACTGAGCCTCAAATAATGCACAATAGGTATTAAGTTACTGTGCTTTTTAAAAAATTGTTTGTTTGAGATATGAAATACAGGCCATAGGCTGAGCATGGTGGCACACACTTATAACTCTGGCACTGGTGAAAGAGTCAGGAGGAACCAGAGTCTAAAGGCAATTTGGACTATGCACCAAAACTATCTCAAAAAATTTACAGTGTGCTTATTTATGAAATTCATAACTATGCAGATTGTATTTGAATTCATGTACGAAAAACTGTCTTAATTATTTAAACTGTGGATTTTGTTGTTGTTTGTTTATTTGTTTTTTTGACATTTATTGAGTAAGAAGGTTCCAGATATCCAGCATGGATAAAATGTCAGATAACCAGCCAGGTGTCTGGTACCATGATTCTCTCAAGTTCCAGGGGGTCAGCTTTTCCTATTCTACATTGTAGTGAGATGAGGTAGTACTGACACATTGTTCCTGACTTGTTTTCATTTAATGTCCACCCATGTAAAACAGTGATAGCATTTCATTTATTTTTATGGAAGAATAGTTTTCCATTGTTTATCTATACTAAACAATCTTTTCATTAATTGATGAGCATATAGATTGCTATAATTTCCCAGCTGTTGTTTATAGTGTTACAAAGCATGTTGGAGAACAGACAACCAGTCAACATTCTGGCTTCATCTCCTTTGGTAATGAGTCCCAGTAATGGGATTGCTGAATATTCTGATAGTTTCTGTTTTTGAAAAACCTCCTTACTGTTTCCTTCCTTCCTTCCTTCCTTCCTTCCTTCCTTCCTTCCTTCCTTCCTTCCTTCCTTCCTTCCTTCCTTCCTTTTCTTTCCTCCTTCCTCTCTCCCTTCCTCCTTCCCTCACTCCATCCTTTCCTTCTTTCTTTATTTTTAGACTACCCTTGTAAAACATTTCATTTTTGAAGAGTTGCCTCTGGTGCAGACTTTAACTCAATTGGCCACAGTCTATTTTATGGAGGGCAAAATAATGTGCCACTGTGGAGGGAAAGACCTACTTTTCTTTCTCATCCTAGACCATAAGATCAGTTTCTTTTGGCATCCCCCACTAGTTAAAAAAAAGATATTAGCATACTCATGCCATTAAAACCACTGTTGTACAGCACTCAGCAGATCCCCCAACAGCCATACCACAGGCTGCATCTGATTGCTTGCTTCAGTCATCCTCAGAGTCTGATGGTGAGTTTAACTCTTTAGCTATTGTTATATTTTTAGGAGGGCCTTGAGCATACTCACCAGTGCTATCTTCCTTGTTTGGAACTTCAGAATTATTTTCTCTCTCCATTAAATAATGAAGTAGCTTGGTTTTATGGATTGTAATAGAATATACAGAAAAGAGATTTTCATAAGTAGTGAAAGTTTTGTTGGCATGCCTGACCTCAAGCTGTACTACAGAGCAATCTTAATAAAAACTGCATGGAACCAAAACAAAACAAAACAAAACAAAACAAAAACCAAGAGCCGGGTGTGGTGGCACAGGCAGAGGCAGGCGGATTTCTGAGTTCGAGGCCAGCCTGGTCTACAAAGTGAGTTCCAGGACAGCCAGGGCTACACAGAGAAACCCTGTCTCGAAAAACCAAAAAAAACCAAAAAAACAAAAAACAAAAAACAAAAAAACAAAAAAAAAAAACCCCTGCATGGTACTGGTACAGCAACAGACAGGTAGATCAATGGAATAGGATCGAAGACCCAGAAATGAATCCACACACCTATGCTCACCTGATCTTTGACAAGGGAGCTAAAACTATCCAGTGGAAAAAAAAAGACAGCCTTTTCAACAAATGGTGCTGGCACAACTGGCAGCTATCATGTAGAAGACTGGGAATTAATCCATTCTTATCTCCTTGTACTAAGATCAAGTCTAAGTGGTTGAAGGACCTCCACATAAAACCAGAGACACTGAAACTTATAGAGGAGAAAGTGGGGAAAAGCCTGGAAGATATGGGCACTGGGGAAAAATTCCTGAACAAAACAGCAAAGGCTTGTGCTGTAAGATCAAGAATTGACAAATGGGACCTCATAAAGTTGCAAAGCTTCTGTAAGACAAAATATACTGTCAACAAGACAAAAGGGCCACCAACAGATTGGGAAAGGATCTTTACCAATCCTAAATCAGATAGGGGACTGATATCCAATATATATAAAGAACTCAAGAAGGTGGACACCAGAAAATCAAATATCCCCATTAAAAAGTGGGGCACAGAGTTAAACAAAGAATGCTCAACTAAGGAATACCGAATGGCTGAGAAGCACTTGAAAAAATGTTCAACATCCTTAATCATCAGGGAAATGCAGATCAAAACAACCCTGAGATTCCACCTCACACCAGTAAGAATGGCTAAGATCAAAAATTCAGGTGACAACAGATGCTGGCGTGGATGTGGAGAAAGTGGAACACTCCTCCATTGTTGGTGGGAATGCAAGCTGGTTCAACCACTCTGGAAATCAGTCTGGCGGTTCCTCAGAAAATTGGACATAGTACTACCGGAAGATCCTGCAATACCTCTACTTGGCATATATCCAGAAGAGTTTCCATCTGGTTATAAGGACACATGTTCCACTATGTTCATAGCAGCCTTATTCATAATAGCCAGAAACTGGAAAGAACCCAGATGTCCCTCAACAGAGGAATGGATACAAAATATTTGGTACATTTACACAATGGAGTACTACTCAGCTATTAAAAACAATGAATATATGAAATTCCTAGGCAAATGGATGGATCTGGAGGGTGTCATCCTGAGTGAGGTAACCCAATCACAAAAGAACTCACATAACATGTACTCACTGATATGTGGATACTAGCCCAGAAGCCTAGACTACCGAAGATACAATTTACTAAACATATGAAACTCAAGAAGAAGGAAGATCAAAATGTGGACACGTCACCCCTTCCTAGAATTAAGAACAAAGCACACATTGAAAGAGTTACAGAGATCATGTGTGAAGCTGAATCCAAAGGATGGACCCAATTACTGTGGCTGCCAGGGATCCATCCCACAATCAGCCACCAAACATAGACACTATAGCATATACCAGCAAGATAGTGCTGAAAGGGCCCGGATATAGCTGTCTCGTGGGAGACTGTACCAATGCCTGGCAAACATGGAGGTGGAAGCTCACAGTCAGTTATTAGATGGAACACAGGGTTCCCAAGGAAGGAGCTAGAGAAAGTACCCAAGGAGCTGAAGGGGTCTTCAACCCTATAGGTGGAAGAATAACATGAAGTAACTAGTACCCCCTGAGCTCATGTCTCTAGCTACATATATAGAAGAGGATGGCCTAGTTGGCCATCATTGGGAAGAAAGGCAAGGGGTCATGCAGACTTTATATGCCCCAGTACAGGGGAACGCCAGGGCCAAGAAGTGGGAGCGGGTGGGTAGGAGAGTAGGGCGGGGATGGGGGAGGGTATAGGGAACTTTCTGGATAACACTTGAAATGTAAATGAAGAAAATATCTAATAAAAGTTGGAAAAAAAAAGAATATGAAACATTGGGTTGGAGAGATGGCTTAGTGGTTAAAAACACTGCTCTTCAAGAGGAGCAATTCCCAGTACATGTCAGCTCATAGCTATCTGTAACTCCAGTTTCAGGAGATCCAATTTCCTCTTCTGGCCTCTGCAGGCACCAGAAATGCACATGGTGCACAGATATACATGTAGGCAAAAATATTCATATACATAAAATGAAATAAATTATTAAAAAATAGGAAATTGTGAGTGTATTGCTAATAAACACTCATGAATAAAGTGGTAAATCTTTGTTCATGTGCATACAGGCATCTGTAAACTGGGATGGAGGGCAGAATTTTTCTTATACTGGACTGGTAAATGTTGAGAGAGTTCCTCATGGGTAACCTACCTGCATTGGTATGCATCTCTGTAAACAGAAGCATTGAGTCTATCTAGATAATTTTTGCATGGGTATTTGTAAAACCAACAGCTTTTATATAGAAATTATAACTCCAGTGAGAAACAGCAGTTTGTACTACTAGCCTGGGGCATGATTTCTATGGAATAAAGGAGTTTGGGTTCTTTATATTCAGGGATGCTTGTCCTCAGTATGGTTTGCTGTGTAGACAGATGTGACCTAAACTGTTTTTACGCTGTCCTAATGTCCCAAGGCTCTGGAAATGAAAGCAGGTAATGACTGATTTTCTGGCTTCTGGTAGTGATATGACTAATAAAGTCATTTGTCTTAGAGTCAGGAATGTTGTGCATTTTGTTAGCTTTCTTGAAACTTAAATTTATTAACTTCAAGGTGGGAAAATCTCAGATTCTTCATGACTATTTAATTCCTTTTTCAGTAATCACAATGGGGGTTTATTTAGGTAGGGAGCATGAACAGACAGTTAATCTGGGGAATGTTAAGAAGAAAGGGGATGTTTGTCTTAAAATGCTTTCCAAAGATTGTTTATTCTCAAAAGAGAAATATAGTAATTGGTGGAACATGTTCATAATGGAATAGGATCTGTACATATATGCACAGGAGTGTTCATGTCAGGAAATTATGAGGTGCAGCTTTGTAGATGCCAGAGGGTTGGGGGCAGGAAGGTATATGGGGACAGGAGGAATTCTGATGTCTTTATATTTTTCTCTTAAATGTGCTTTGAACTTAAACTTCTCAAAAAATAAATCTTAAATTGGGCATGTTGATATACACCTGTAATCCCAACTGCTCAGGTTGAGATAGGAAAATTGTGTGTTTTAGGCCTCTGTAGGTAATAGAACAAGACTTATGTTTAATAGCCAATGAGTGAATGAATGAATGAATGAATGAATAAATAAATAAATAAATAAATACTCTTAACATAATTGTATAGCAGTTTCACCAAGTGCTCAAAATTCACCTCACAGTTGATGGGATGCTGACATCATAAGCTACCATGTCCTAGTTTGCTCTCTGTTGCTGAGATAAACACTATGAAGAAACCAACTTGGTGTGGGGGGTGTTATTTCATCCTATAAGTTACAGTCTATCAGTTTGGGAAACCAGAACAGGAGGTTAAGGCAGGAACTGAAGCAGAAACCATAGAGGAAAACTGCTTACTGGTTTGCTTAGCTTACTTTCTTATATCTGCCCAGGGGTGGACTGCCAGACGTGGGTTTGGGTTTGGGGTCACTCACATTGATCATTAATGGAATGGTTGAATATATATATATACATACATACATACACTTGTGCATGTCAGTAATTAAAAAGAAGTTATGAATTTTCAAGGAAATGGGAGGAGTTGGAGGAAAAGAAGGAAGAAAGAAAGAGGAAAATAATTAATTTTAATTAAAAATGAAAAGAGGGGCTGGAGAGATAGCTCAGTGATTAAGATTACTGGCTCTTCTTCCAGAAGACCTTGGTTCAATTCCCAGTACCCACATGGCAGCACACAATTATTTGCAACTCCAGTTTCAGGGGATATGATACCTTTACAGAGATATACATGCAGACAAAATATAGGTGCACATTAAAAAATAAATTATTTAAAAATAATTTAGAGTCACTCTTCCCAGAAGGCTCTAGTTTGTAACAAGTTGATGAAAACCATGCTGCTCATTCAGAGGGAGGTGTTTTGAAAGGGAGCAAGCGTTGCTTTTCTATCATCACATCTAGACTGCATTGCTTTAATTTAATTTTGAGGAGATACCTATCAAAAGTCATTTGCTGGTTAGTTTTTGTCAGCTTGATTGACATGGGAGGGCACAATTCATTGTGGACGGTAACACCCCTGGGCTGGTGCTCCTGGGTTGTATAAGAAAGCCGGCTTGAGCATCCCATAAGGAGCAAGCCAGTAAGCTGTTGTCCTCTGTGATCTATTCTTTAGTTCCTGCCTCCCTGTTCCTGCCATGACTTTCCTCAGTGACAGTTATGAGCTGACATAAACCCTTTCATAATGGTGATTTTTTTCACAGCAATGGAATCTCTAAGACAAATCCCAACATAATATTACAGTAGCTGAGAAAAGTGCCTTTTCCTTAAAAGATAAAGAAAAACTGGGGAAGTATTTTTTCAGATGGCAAGAAGCTAAAGAGACATGACAGCTGAGCTCAGGCATTGCCTAGACCCATGATTAGCACTCCATTGTGAAGACTGGCCAGGAACTGTGTTAGACGTTTCTTGGCCATCAGTACTTATGACAACCACCCTCCCTTCACTGCTTTACTCGAGGAGCCTGCAGACCCAGTACATAAATGAGTAAGTAGGCAGGGGGAAAGGGCTGACCCTTGTTCAAGGCTAGCTTCCCCTACTTTAGGGGAAATATACTAGAAAAGATACTAACAAAATTGGAATGTGGCAAATAGCTTAGAAAAATGTCAAATTTTCTGACTTTTAGTTGGTGATGATAGAAGACGTCCTATTCACAGAAAGTGAGCAATGATGCGTACTAGAGGTACAAGAAGCTTTGATGTTTTATATACATTATTTAAAACAATTCTAGTCTGTGCACAGTTGGCCCTTGAAGTCTGTGGATTCCAAATATGTGGTTTCAGCCAATTATAAATCAAGAAAATATACTAAATGTGACATTTGTATTGAAGGTGTCTAGACTCCTTGAGTGTCCTCATTCCATAAACAGTTCCATATAACAGTGGTTAACAATGCATTGTTTTATGAGTAATGAAGTGATGATTTAAAGTATATAATAGATTTGCACAGGTTCTATACACATGCTGCTTTGGTATCTATAAAGAACTGGAGAAGCTGTGGGTTTTGGTCCTCCATAAATGTCCTAGAATAAATCATCTGTCATACTGGACAATGACTATGTAGAAACACTAAACAACAAGCTAATCTGGATAAAGGGTACACAGGAGGTTTGTACCACACTTAGGGTCCTTTCCCATAAGTTCTGTAAGTTGAAATTATTTCCAAGTAAAATTTTTATTGATTTAAAATGTGAATTTTGATGTAAATTAGTAACTCAGAAGGAAATTTTTTTTATGATTTTGCAGCTCTATCTTTTAATAGATGCCTAAAAAAAAAGAGAGAGAGAAATGAACTAAAAGAGTGAAATTGAAAAAGTGATGAATGCAAAAGGGGATGCCTGCAGACATCATCCTTGGCCTGATCTGAATCACTTAGCTAACAAGAAGCTAGAGTCCAGGAGCTGGAAGTTCCAGTGCGGTCTGGAAATGAGGTTGGGAGCCACATTTTCCAGGCTTTGAAACACAGGGTACCTTGTTTAGTCAGCACAGTTTAGGTCAAACGTGGTTATGAAAAACAGATGAATTCTGGTGATCAAGTTGTACTTTGACAAATATCCCATTGTTTCAACATGCAGTAATTTCTGAAAAATGTGAAGCAGCCCACATTACCGAGATTGAACACTCTCCTTTACTCTCTTGCCTGCTCACAGAGGTCTTGTCATCATGGGGAGTAGAAATCACAGGCAGAGAAGTGTGTTAGGTGTGCACTCCACTCCCCCTTCTGTTTTGTTCCCTTTACTTTGCTCTTCAGGCAAACCAGTTTTGGGCAAGCTGTTTAATCAGCTGGAGGTCTTTTACTACCCTGTGCTCTGGGGACAGCTCTTGAGTCTTAGTTTTGTGGATGGGTAGCGTGTGTTCTTATGAATTAGATAATTTCAGTTCATCCTATTAGTAGAAAAATGGCAATTGAGATCAACGAGTTACTGTTGTTTTAACTGGCTCCTCTGGTCATGGTCTGAGTCATGCTTTTAGCGTCTGCCTTTTCCATTCCCACCATAAGTGGCTGAGGCCTAGACTTCTGCTATAAACTTTAGAACTACAGTCATAGACTAGGAGGCCAGAGGTACTTCCTAGTGGCCAGACCACTTAACCTTGATCCAACCTGTTCTGTGTGAAGATGAAGGTCTCTATGTATCTACTGGTGTTGTGCTGTTTTTGTTGTTTCAGAAATCTGTGTTATCTACTTTGTTCGCTTAACTATTGAACTTTTATTGCACATTTACAGTCGATATACTCCTGAATTCATGCTTGGCGCCTTTCAGTGAAATTTCTTTCTGGGAAGTTTAGCCCTTTGCTCTCCATTTTGTAGTCACTAGCTACACAGGGCTTGGATGATTTGACACAGATGTGGCATGACTTGACATACACTATAGGAGGCACACCAGATGCCAACTCTGTATCATTGTCTGTGAAGTATATTTAATGCATTATTTTTATATAAATTACTTATTAGGTGATAGTATGTTACTATATCAGGTAAATAAAATCTTATTAAGCTTAGTGTTACTCATTTGCAATCTCTTTTCTTCTTTTTCTGTGGTTCCTCAATAACTTAAAACTTTACTGGTGATTGACTATGCTTTGTGGCTTATAGGCGTGTCTGATGAATATTGCTGCTTATCATAAGTACAAATTAATAGCTAAGAGACACTTTGCCCTCTGCTGATGAAGTAATTTCCTAGTCATTTCTCTAATTAAGATGTTGATTATTTCCATAAAATTGTATTATCTGGGCCGATGGTACATTTCTATTTTCTTTGAATTTTGATGATAGTGAGTACATAAAAATACTATCATTTCTTGTTATTTTATCATACCAGTTCTGGATAACTTAGAGCCTTTGTGACTATCTCTGGACCACAAGGTTAGTCAGCAGCAAGCTGGCATCGCTATGGTGGCTTTGTTTCTGTCAGTTGAACTAGGATTTTCACATACATTACTGACACCTTATGTAAATTCCTTGTAAGGCAATTTTCTGGTTAACTATAGACAGATGAGGTCATGTCCATTGCATGATACAGTGGATTCAGAAATAGGAAAGAATTAAGAACTCATCCTGATCATATAGTCCCTTGTGATTGGTGGGTGCCCTAATGATGAGTATATATTTTATTCTTACTTGAAAGGCGATCTTCCCTTCTGGAATCTACAGTGCATTCTACTCAGAGGACAGGTTTGAGACATGATAGTTGTTTCTTTGCCATGTCTTCTGGAAATGTTGGTTATTAGCTCTGATCATATTACCAAGAGTTAAGAATTGGTACCCTGAAGATTGCTTCATTCTTTAGAAGCTTGAAATAAAATCTTCATCATTCTAGTCCCATGAGTTAAATTTAGGTTGTTCTTTTAGGCAGGTCATATGTGATATTGGGAACATGCATAAACTTTGACATTTTCATAGGTGTTTTAAAGTCTTCTATGGTGTGGGTATTTTCTCATGTAAAGCTTCAGTCATTTTGGACCCTGTGAGGCAGTCCTAATGATAAATAAGGTATCGACAGCCTTAAGAGGAGGGAGAGGAAGACAAAGATTCTTGAAATAGAGAGGCTTAAATAGAAGCTAAAAGCATGAGATTTTGTTTGGAAGAAGTTACACGTACTGGACAATTCCAGCTCCAAAAGAGCAATCCTGAGTGGGAAATATCCCCTCCATTCCTTCTCTTTCCTTCTCTTCCTACCCTGTCTCTTTAGGAGCAGGCTACCTGTAGCTCAGGCTGGCTTCCTATCTCTGCCTCCTGGGTTCTGGGGTTGAAGCCTTGAATGGACCACGCCTGACATGTTTGCTATTTTTTGTTGCTTAGTTCTCAAATGGCTTGGCAGTGGATTTATTAAGAAAAAAAAACAGTCAGTCTGAGAGTGCTGAGTTTTCTACTATGTCTTTTATACATTTAAGAGAGATAATGAACTTGTCATATTCTTACACTAAAAACTGACATAGGTTCTGAGATGGCTACCACGATGAATACAAGTTTCTTATCATTGCATTGTTAGGTTTCATTATGACATTTATATACATATGTGTCATTATATTTTGTCCTCATTTGTTCCCTTTCCTCATACTTGCTGTCTGTTCCCTTCTTTCCCTATATAATTCCATTATGTTTTTCAATTGCATGTATCTGTTATTTTTTTATTTCTTACCGTGATAAGGATATCTATGAAATATCCACAACAAATTCCATACTTGACAAGATAACTGAACTTTAGAATAATTCCCAGCAAAGTCATGAAGGTGACAGAGACAGATGCTAGGAGAAGCACACCCATGCAGATCCTCATCCCAGAGACTTACGATGAGGAGCATGGAAGAGAAGGGAGGTTGAGGAAATAAATGGTGCAATGGTACAGGATAGGTGCAGGTCGGAGGTTGATTCCTAATGTTAGCCTTTCAACTTATTTTTTGAGATATGGCTCTCACTGTGACCTGAACCTTGCTAATTTGGCTAGGGAGGGTTGTAAGCAAGCCCCAGGGAACCTCCCATCTCTGAAATTACAGGTGTGTATCATATCACCCAACTCTTTTGTGATTGGTGTGGATCAAACTCACATCCTAATGCTTATGTGGTGAGCACTTTACCAATTGAGCCAGCTCCCCAGCCCCTTAATAAGTCGTCTTTTAAAAAATTGAAGCCCACATTGTTTCAACTTTTCATCCTCTAGCTCACTTCAGTATAATTGAAAATAATTGTTTTCTGTGGCCTCTGTAAAATACCCTTTGTTCAACAGCAAGCACAAACCATTTAGTGTATGTTTTAGTTTTATATGTGTCCCTAGTTCTCAAAACTATGAAATAAGTAAGAACCAAGTATATTCCTGGTGAAAAAGAGCAGTAGTTTTATCTTATCTTGATTTCAGAGTGTTAGTTATAGCTCTAGATTTTACGGTCAGCATCCGACATGGCTGTGCCTGTTCACACTTAGCAGCTCTGTGATTTTCAGTAGCACTTTCACACAGGGTTGATCCCAAAGGAGCGAGAGCCATGGCATCAGCCTGGGAGCTGACCTTGAGGGCTGAAAGGAATGGAGGTTAGTAAAATCAGCTGTGCTGACTAGAGAATCACAGACTTAGTAACTGGCCAAATTGGGGCCCAAGCCTGAACTCAGGAGTTAAATGTGACACATACTTTCCCTCTGTGCATCATTGACGCTTCCATTGTAGTTAGAATGCTTAAGGGTGATAAGAAAGGCTTTTCTATAATCATACTTCCTGGGCTAGTCCTGAAAAATAAGTCCATGGTATTATTTTGTATTAATTCTTGTCTTCAGAGTCTGGGAAACCTATTTGTAAAAGTTATAGAATAAGGGGGGGGGGAGCAGGAGTGTGGCAGTGGCTGGACTGTAAAAAAATAAATAAAAGTAATAAAAAATTACTAGTTTGTGGAAAGACTACATTGAAAATAGCAGTCATATCCTACCTTCTCTCATTGGCAATGACTTGAAAGTCAAATGTATAGAAGTGGAGAAAGGCAGTCTAGTAAAGTACATTGGTCTTGGTGTAGAACAGTGACGGGCTAGAGGGAGTGCTGAGCAGACAGAATATGTTGAGTTATTTTCTCCACAGGTTGGGAGGGCTGCCTGATGAGGACTCTAATAATGTGCTAGTGTTGAAGTAGCTTTGGGCTTGTCAGGACGATTTTTGATTGAAATTTAGCTTTCTCTCTGCTGCTCTCTCTAGGTCTGGTTTGGGAAAATAAGGCAGGGAGTGTCAGGTGCTATTTTTAAGAGGATCACTGCCAGCCCAGTTAATCAGGGCTAGAGTCATTCTGGACTACTCTTAGGGTAGATAATCCTTCCATAACTTGCCAAATGGCTTTTAATTATGCCAGATTAGTGTGCAGTTTGTTCCACGATCTGACTTCAAGTGGGCCCTCCCATTCAGAAAAGAGCAAAAATTTCCCTTCTTTCCAGGCATAACTGTTATTTTTAGTGGAACCCTTTAGATATTTGACCATTTCAGCCATTCATTTGCTAAAAGATTCTGCAGTGCACCACTTAGTGATCATGGACTTGTGTCTTTGATACATTCTAGGTGAGGGTATTGCTAGATCGCCAGCTACTGTGCAGTGATAAGTGGGAGCTGATCTCAAGGTTACCAAAGCTTCTAGGACAGTAGGTTCTGTTCCTGGATCCAGCTCTGCTAACTCCAGCCCTGGCTAGCAGGCTGTATTATTTAATCCCCAAAATAGCATCATTTTACAACCCCTACACTATATCTGGATATTCTCATTGTACATGTGATACAATTGAGGCATTTTTGACATATTGAATACATTGCTTAATATCCTGTAACCAAGGATAAAACCAGGGTTTTAGCTCATAAGGTAAGAACCCGAACTCAAATTTGTTTAGCTATGGGTATTTTAGATTTTTTTCCTTGACTACTTTTGAGTACTTAGTTTTAATTACTAAAGGCAATTAAAAGATATGTATATTTAAAGCTATCTCACATGTAACCTTCCGAAAAGGGAGATAATTATTAGGCATTCCTTAAAAAAAGAATCTTTAAATACAGTTATTTATTCCAAGCAGTTCTGGGTTAGAGTTAATATTGTATTGTTTTCATTTGCTAAATTGATTGGAAAAAGTGACACCTTATGAATTTCGCATGCACTTTTGAACTCACTGTTGCATATGCACTTTTTGTATATGCAGGGAAGGTTTATACTTATTGAGGCAAATATTTTTTGGTTGGGATGCATGCTTAGCAAATCATGCCTGTTGTTGCATGTCTCAATAATTTGCTTCTTTTTATCTTTCTGAACAGTGAGGGACATTGAGGTGTTTCCAGTTTAGAGCTTCACTGCCATTCATATGCAAATCTTATTAATTGACCTAGATATTACTTCCTTTTGGTATAATACTTAGAATTGTGATATTCTACTTAACTTTTGTTAATGTTACTATTGATTCATATATTTCTACTAAAATTGTATAAATGCCATGTGTTTCAAATTTGAAATTCATGGGCATTCTCTTTATGGATGAGCACTTATTAGAATTTGCTAAGACTTTAAAAAGATATGCAGTCTCCACATTTCCCTGAAATTGGCAAATGGCCAGTGTGCTAAGTACCAGTAGCCTGTGCTATGTACAAATTATGTACTATCAAATTCTGGCAACTATTCTAGTGGGGATTAAACAACAGAGCCACTCTGGATAATCAGTGCAGTGTTTCTCCAAACTTATGTATAACCAAAGGCACTCTTGGGCATTTATCCTTTCTGTGCAATCTGTACAAGAATACTTATGACAGCATTCTTCATAATTGTTTCACACTAGGAAAGTGGTTAAATAAATGGTACTTTATTCCTCAGCAATAAAAAGGAAGTACATTGACATGTCAACAGCCTGGTGAATAAGCCAATCCTAGAAGGCACATCTCATAATTTCATTAAAAAGACATTCCAGTTTTTTGGCATGTGGTTATATGTAGTGTGCATGCTCATGTGGATGTGTGTTCATGTCTGTGGATGGGACTGTGTGTGAGTGTTGAGGCTGACACCAGAAGCCTTCCAGTATCGTTCTCTACTTATTCAGTGTGGCAGGATCTCTGACTTGAATCCAGAGCTTGTTTTTCTAGTCTAGCTAGTCAGCTAGCCCCAGAGATTCCCTGTCTCTGCCTCCTGAATTTGTGAAATTACAGGTGGGTCATTTTTGTGGGTTCTGGCGATTCAATCCTCATACTTGCATGGCTGTGCCATCTTCCTAACCTATAATGTACAATTCTGAAAATGACAAATTTATAGATTGAAGGTAACCAAGAACTATGTAATTGACATGGTCAGAGGGTAGTCAGAGTGAACTTGGGATCAGGGGGCAGTCAGAGCTGTAAAAGAGATTTTTGTACTTTTCAAAGTGTGCATCATGATTCTGTAAATGTCCATACATGATGTAATATTTCTGTATGATGTTTGCTGTTGGGGGAACAGGTGACGTGTGTTTTGTCTCTTGTTGCGGTAGTATGGAGATACAGAATTCTCCTGCTAGGAAGTTCAACCTAAAGTGACAGAGGAACACGCTGATCAGCTTTTACCTTCTCCTTTCTCTTACTTCCTATGTCATTTACCAACTATAAACCTAGTTGTTCTCTTTGTTTACTTTTACTCAGAATGACTCAGTTTTTAAAAGAGCAGTTAAATCTCAGTCTGACAGATCATATATTCTTAAATCTAAATTTTTCTGTTTCTATACAAAAAATTTTTCTCTGTTAATCAGGAATAAGAGTTATTTGTATAAAATGAACCAGTTCTCATTTAAGTGTACAAATTCTATTTGTGTGTGTGTGTGTGTGTGTGTGTGTGTGTGTGTGTGTATGATGTGATTTAAAATTTCAGGAGGCACCATGTATCTTTTAAAAAGCACCCTTTACATACATCTGTGCATCATAATACTAACAACTTGTGTAACTCAGTTGATAAATCTGAGCTTCAGATTTTGTGCTGCTTTCTAGCATTGACTTCCTTGCAGCCATCTGTGGAGTCACTCTCTCTGATTCTTTCTGTATAAAATGTTTACACTGCACCTTTACGTTAAACTTTTCATTGTGAGAACTATTGCACATCTCTCATTACCTTAATCTAAAAAAGATGGTGTTGATTTAGTTATACTTTTTAAACCCCACACTTTGCTGTTGGTTCTTAAGCAGAGGCTCTAGTCATTCTTGACAAATGAAACCGGTTAGGAGATTTGTTTGGGGAAGCTTCAACTTCCAAATTGTAAAACACCTTAGCATTTTATCAGATGAACACAAATGAGTCAGGTTATAAGGGACTTTTCTTAAAAATTACACTAGGAAATTGGGTGTTTGTTTAGTTCCTCTAGATGATGATTGCCAATTTTGAGATAATTTCTTGGAGTGAATGCAGAAATGCCCCATTTTCTTCTTTCTGATGGAAAGAATGACTATCCCTGCTTATTGTGTATAGGAAATTCTCTCGGACATTTTTTGCACCTCATTGTTGGTCAGGCAGTTTGGCTTCCTCCTCCTTACATATCCTTGATTGTCCCTGGTATGTCAGAGGCCATGGACTATAAAGGTGGGATTTGGAGGTGGCAGCAATGTAATTCATATCACACTGCTTTTAAAAGTGTATAGTTTAGGTAAAACCTAAAACTTAGGTTTTCATTGTTCCATATTGAATTACATCATGTACTAAATTTTCTTTTTAATTGTCCTGAACTTGATTGGATCTTATTCTTTAAGTAATTAGTCCATAAGGTGCACAGTTACATAGTGATTATTCAGGCTAGGGGTTCTGTTGCAAAAAGTACACTTATCTTAAAAGTGAAACTCCAACCTTTTGCCTGATGGATTACTCTAATGACAGAGGAAGTCTGCAGTTTTCCTCTGGCCAGGTAAGTAGGTTGTAATTCTAAGCAGTTTGCTTTCCTAAGCATGATTAAGACACCCTTCCCTTTGAGGTTTACCCTTTCACTTTAAGGTACAACTGTTTATCATCTTAGGTCAAAGGTTATAAAAAGCAGTCATCAATTAGAGCTTTATTGGTTGTAATTGGTAATGCTCTGAAAGGAGCCAGCTGAACTGAATCTGATAATAAAAGACTCTTTGTGAAAATATTTAATAAATTAACACTCTGTCCTGGCCCGGGAAGCTAATTATAAAGGCTGAGATTGTTAATCATGATGTTTACTTTCTTCAAAAGCACAGACTCTGCTCCGTAATCATTAGACCTCAGATTTCTTTCTTTTCTGTGTTTAAACCCCAGAGGGGATGCTCTTCTGTGCCTCCTGCCTGGGTATTGCTGCAGGAGGAAATGCCAAGACAAACACAGGTTATATGGGCATCTGAAAAATAAACAGGACTCTGCCAGAACGTCAGACTGCTGCTCTTTTCTAGACGGGTCAGAAGTTTATGTAGATTCTTTTTGTAGGCTTTTGAATATTCTGAATAAAATAAAAAAATGGAGGCCTTTGAAAATAGTGATATTTTTAATGATAAATTGTCTACCAGAGCAATTACCCTTTCTTCATAGCTTATTTTCTGAGATGTTTTGACATTGTTGTGGCTTTTGAAGTGCAGGCATTTTTCTGACCCCTAAAGTAGGTTCCCAGAATTGTGTGACACATATGCTCCTGACTCCTTAGTGACCCTGCCAGGGAAACACTCTGAATGGATTTTTACATCTGGGAAAGGAATGTTTCTAGATTTAAGCAATAGGGGGCATCATGGGGTTGTTCTTCACACATGTTCCTGCAGTCTGATCTTTAGGGCAGTTCTAATGAAAGAAACCCTGCTTTGGGCCTGCTGTGCAAATTAGCCATCTGGTGAAGTGTAATATCCCGCTGAACATCATTATGGGGCCCTAGGAAGAGTGCTCCCCTTTACAGATGGACACAAATTAAAATCTCCCTTTAAGGTTTTTTTTTTAACCCTTAAAAAAAATCCTCTGAATAAACCTGTCTACACTTGGTTGCAGTGACAGTTAAAAGAGTGTTCCAGCTGCAGGCAGGGTGGTGAAATTACAGGCTTTGCCCAAATGGAAATATTGCTTCCTATAAACAAGCCGGAAGAACAACGGTGTGAATTTCCTGTCTTCCATTCAATTCCTTTGTTCTTCGTCTGGGTGTCTTTCTGTTTCTCAATCTGAGGGTTATTTCTGTTACAGTGATTAGTAAAAAAGTTTCTTTCATATACCATTACCATAGAAAGAGCTGTTCCGTTAAGTAGTCTGTTGTCAGTATGTCATAAAGAAGATATAGGGTCTGTCCTCGTTGGCATACTGTGTAGACATATTGACCACATGTGGAGGCTTCCTGATGTCATTCTTCTCCATTCTCTAACTCTACACAAACATTATACTATAGTTTAAGACATGAGAACCAGTAACTACATGAAATAGGTGTCTGTGCATGGTTGTTCCCTAAGGTCCATGGAGCCTTGTCCCTGCCCCCTGTCAAAAATGATGTCGGTAGCTTTGCCTGTCAACTGTGAATATCCTTCAGACAGTATAGATCGCCTCTAGGTTAATCATGTCTAAAACAATGCAAATCTGTATTAGCCATTATTACACTTACTGTTTAGGGACTAGTGACTGTGAAAATAGTCTATATATGTTCAGTTCAGGTACAATTCTGTGAGTTTATTAATATTTAAAAAAAAAATCTCTTCCCCCCCCACCAAGTGTGTGCGTACATGCCACAGTGATGTGTGCTGGTCTCAGGACAGTTTGGGAATCAGTTCTCTTCTTCTCTAGGGATTGTACTCTGGTCATCAGGCTTGATGATAACCAGATCCATCTCACCAGTCTCTTTTCCATTTTGGAATATTTTTGACCCATAGTTAGTTGAAACTACAGATGCAGAATCCACATATATGGATGGCTAGTTAGCTGTGGTATGCATTTTATCTATATGAAGAATGACATCCAAAGGTTTTTGTTTGATCTTTCTTTCTTCACATGATCCCAACTGTTCAATGGTACATATTTGTAACCTCTATCTGCAGAATGTGTCTTCGAACTTGGTTAATCTGATTTTTCTGCTCCTACATGTCTAAACATAAAGCCTCACTCAAATGATTGAGTCTACATTGGATGGCAGTGTTTGTTTTTCTCCTCTGTCTAGGCAAGTATTTGAACACCTGAAGAAGAATTCAAGCTTTTTTTTTTTAAAGACTTATCTTATTTATCTATTTATTTATTTATTTATTTATTTAATGTATGTGAGTACACTGTAGCTGTCTTCAGACACACCAGAAGAGGGCATCAGATCCTATTACAGACGGTTGTGAGCCACCATGTGGTTGCTGGGAATTGAAATCAGGACCTCTGGAAGAGCAGTGAGTCAGTGCTCTTAACCACTGAGCCATCTCTCCAGCCCCCGAATTCAAGCTTTTTACTTGCGTTTTTATTTTAATTTTCTAACATTTACTCAGTGATTCTGACATTTGTGTGGTTGGAGAATATGTGTTTGAGGGAAGCAAGTAGGGATAGTTTTGTGGATAAAGATGCTGAAGGATATTTTCCATGAGAGTTCAGTAAAATAAGCATATACAGTACACTGCTACTTCCTTGGGGAAATGTGTGTGTGTGTGTGTGTGTGTGTGTGTGTGTGTGTGTGTGTGTGAGATATACAGGTTTCCAAGAAGATAAATTTAGGGGGAGCACACCAACCAGTACAGAGTAACTACATAGTTACCACATGTTGTGACGGGGTGGCTTTTGTATTCACATTGTCCATTTTGTGTTTATTAAGTTTTCTAAAAGTCACATTTTACTCTTGTAATTAATACTTTAAAACATGCTACTATGTAAAACACAAATAGCAAAAATATATTTTTTAAAGAAGAACACCAGCGAAAAGTATCAAAGTGCATTACTTTCTAGCAAAATCTAATATTAAGGCTGATGATTTGGTTTAGAGGACAAGCTCATTTTGGGTATAATGTAATATGAAATATTTAAGTGAAGTTTGACTTTAGTAAGTAGAATACCAAGAGAGCTGAGGAGCTTAAGAGTTTGAGACTGTGAAAGACATTGTGGGCAGGGAATCAGTAAGACCTTGGTCTTAGGGAAATGGCCTGTTAGTTTCCTGGGGGCTCCTGTCACATTGTTATCAGTTGACATTATTTCTAAGTTATTTATTTACTTTAAAATGATACTTTATTTAGCTCTGTTGTATCCTAGAGAGTAGGGGCCAGAAGAATCAGTTCAGGGCCATTCTAATCTACATAGTGAGTTCTAGGTCAGGAGAGACAACAGGAGAGCTTCTGTCCAAACAACATCCTCTCTCTACTCCATCCACCCCTCAAAAATGAAGAGATAGCTTATTTAACACACGGTTGGTTTATTAGCCAAGAACAGTATAATAATGATTGCATGAAGCTTTTCTAAAACACAGGCTTTCTCTTTACTTTACATCACAAGCCTTCATGAGCTTAGGAACACTGGACAGCATTTTAATGCTATAGGTAAGGGCTATTTTAAAGTGCAGAATCATGAACAAAAAGCACAAAAATGTAGAGAATGTGACATTGAATAGGCTATGAAAGTGATACTTGTTTACAGTATGAAACTGAAACAAAAGGCTGCATTTTACCTTGTTTGACCTTAAGTAGGAACATGTGTATTGGACAATTTCAAGTTTTAGAAATTCTAAACATAGCTGTGAATGTCTATGAACAAACTATGAGTATTGATTTTGGAGTTCAGCTAACTTTTAACAAGTGGTGAATTTGCAAGTACAGAGTTCTTACATAATGAAGATGGACTGTATTCTTTTCCCTGTGTTCCCTGTCTGTAAATGAGATGCCATCAAACTACTGACCCGGCTTAGAGATACTATGTGAGCTCCTCCTGTTTTTATCACCATTTGCACTGACCACTTGTTCATGTGTCTTCTTAGTGCATCTCAGGATATCCACCCCCCCCCCCCAAAAAAAAAAAAACCCACCCCTTGTAGGAAGGACAGGATCTTGCCATGTAGCCCAGCTTGGCCTTGAGCTCATGGTTGTCCTGCCTGTCAGGCTTCGCAGTGCTGGGAAAGCAGGCACGTTCCTCTGTGCTGTGTTCTGACTCACCTCTTGGAATCTCATTTTTCCATTCTTGATTCTAGTCTCTATACTTGGACTTCCAAACTGTAATGAGTTCTTACTGTCATTACAGCTGTTGACAAATATCTTTCTTTGTAAACAAGGAAATTCACCAATTGCTGCAGCTTTGTCTATATCCCTGTACCTCATCATGAAGAAGAACTTCTTAGATTCTGAGAACGTGATGGGCTCTTTTGTTTGAGTCTCAGTGTTACTTCTAGGAATAGTGTTTTTCTCTTTACCCGGTTTTTCCTTTTCTCACTAGTTTTTTCGATTAGTATAATGGTTAGGTACCCCTCAGATGTTTTCTAGCAATAAACTAGCTTCTCCCCTTTCCCCCTCAAACCTGCAGAATCTATTAGCTGTTCTGAGTTGGAGTTGAAATGAAGCCCTCATGGGTCACCTAGTGGCCGGTTTCTGAGCAGGAGGTACTTCACCAGTTACCCAGAGTAGACTGGTCAAATGCCTTCTTCTTGAATTCTGCCTTTTGATACCAAGTTGACAAAATTGGCAGAAGGAATAAAATTATTAAAAGTGAGTTAATTAATAGCTACTAGGGAAAATCCAACTCATTTTTGTAAACTGGGAAGCCAGACATTAATTTAGTTGGCCCCTTTTCTGTTAAAGGAATATTAGAAAGGAAATGGATATGAATTTTATATAGAATTTTATTATATATATTCTCTATCATTTACAACAAAGAAATCAAGTTAGTGCCTGATAGTCTAATTTGAATGGAGGTTTTCCTTAAATTTACAGTTAAGTGTATCTTGGCTCTTAAGCATGTTGAATATGAAATGTCACACTAGAATAATAAAGGTGTTTCACGGCTATTAACCTTAAAATGAAAAGCCCTTCAGTGTGTACAGCACATAGTTGACATTTAACAGCACCACTGTCCTATGAGTTGGTGACAAGGAGGGAATACCTTCAGAAGGATAATGGCATCCCCACTTGTAACTTAATAATTTGAATAACTTCTATCCTTATTCACTAGTGGATGAAGAAAGTGCTGAAATAGCCATGCTAATATTTAATTTCATTCTATAGATAAAACATACTTGTAGAGAATGATAATCACTTTAGCAGTTGACGCTTTTTTCTTTTTTGTTTTTTTGTTTTGTTTTGTTTTGTTTTGTTTTTTTTTTAAAGGACACAGGGTTTAATAGACATGACCCAAGGGCAAAGTTCACCATGCTGTTATCTATATAGCTTGTGAACTGAAACTTTTAACATTTTTAACATAAAAAAATATATTTCATAACAGGTGAAATTTATATTATTGTTTCAGTTTCTCCAAGGAAGGTTTTGGGTATATGCCACATTTCTTTGTGGGTTGTCTACAGCTGCTTTGACATTGCACTGGAGTGGATTTTTCAGTTCCAGATCAGCCTGAAGGAGCAATTGTAATCCTCTTTACAGAAGATGTTTGCCCACCCCAAGCTACATTGTGTTTGTGTAGATGTGACTTACATTAATTTTCCCAGTTCAGGTTCAGTGTAGATGATAATATAACAAAGAAATCATATCGAAGAGACTTCTTCAGCTTTTTAGGAAGTGAAAGAAATTGCCCTTGATAGACAATTGCAGTGCTTTCTCTTCATTGCCTAGTTTATGTTGTTTATTTTTTTTAAGTAAGCACTTATATAAATTCTTATTATTAATTAGACACTGTTTTAAGAGCTTTATACCTTGTAAGTCCATGTAGCTGCACAAGGTTGACATGTTCACAAACGAGAAAGACACTGTAAAAGCACCGGTGACAGTTGAGTGATAGATGGTGAGACTTGACATACAGCAGGGAGACAGAGCAGTTATGTTGGTAGGAAGGGGAGCCCCTGTTGGGATGTAGCCACCTGGCTCTAAACCCAGTGCCCTTCATCTCTCTGGGATCTCTGTGCCTGTTTAAGAACATTTCTTTTACAATGGAACATGAAATTACAAAACTGTAATACAATAAATATGAACACATAAATAAATACAAACGTATTATTTTCTTAGGGCTGCTATAATAAAATACCACAAAGTATATGGCTTATAACAACAGAAAATTTGTCCTTTCCTGGTTCTAGAAACTTGAATTACAAATTTAAAGCATCTCAGAGACCACACTCCCTTTAATACTACATGATGAGTCAGGCAGTGGTGGCACACGCCTTTAATCCCAGCACTTGGGAGGCAGAGGCAGGCGGATTTCTGAGTTTGAGGCCAGCCTGGTCTATAGAGTGAGTTCCAGGACAGCCAGGGCTACACAGAGAAACCCTGTCTCGAAAAACAAAAACAACAACAACAAACAAACAAACAAACAAACAAAAGGCTACATGAGTATTCTTGTTTATTCCTTGCTGGCATCTGGGGTCCCAGCAGTTCTTGGTGCTCTGTGCTTGCATCTACAGTGTCCCAACTGTGCTTCTGTCAGCACATGCCATTCCCCTGCCTGTGTCTTTCTGAATCTTCTCTTTTGGGAAAACCAGCCATAGTAAACTCAAGTTCATCCTCCAGCAGGCATGATCACACAGTTGGACTCATCACATCAGAATGATTACTAATTCCATCTACAGCTTCTTCCAGGGGTTCTGGGAAAGGTGTGGGTTTGGGGGAGATACTGTTCGACCCAGAACAGAGCTCGTGAGTGTAGAGCTCATGAGCGAGGTATTGTTGTGAGAACCACTCAAGTGTGTCTCCCATGAGAGCTGTGAATGGGGCCAAACACATCTGTCATGTCACAGTATCGAAAGGTTGGAAAGTCCTGCCTGCGGAAAACTGGAAATCGACTACAGGAACATTTTTTGTTTTTGTTCTGTCCCTTCTTGGTAAATTTCTATCTGAGAAAAGGATTTGCCAACTTATTCTCTTACCTTTCCCATTTTCTGTTGACCCTCTGATCATGAATGATTTGAAAGCTGGCTTTCATCTGGGCATTTTTCCTTCTGGAATGTTTTATTTGTTTTTTAAGAGGCATTTTCTTGCTTACTATAACAATTTAAGGTGTTTGTTTTGTCTTCATTTTTGTAAAGTTGTGATTTTTGATTCAGAAACCATTCTTGATGTGCTGAAGCTTCATTTCTGACCATGTAATAAAGGTCACTGTTGTCTGCCTTTTAGAGTTTTGTGATTAGGTTCAGTAATGGTCATAGTTATTATCTTTTCTTTGATTATCATCATTATTACTATAGTAGGCTTTGACATATATGGAGTTCTTCAAATTCCACACCTGGAGTCTACTCCAATCTTTTCAATTTCAAGGATAATTGGTCCAATTACATTATTTCCTCTTGCTTATTTTACAGGGTGCCCGTGAAACATTTGAGAATTACTACCGAAAACAGAGGCGAAAACAGGCTCGTTTGGTACTCCAGCCTCCATCTAATATGGTAGGCGCGCTACCTGCACTTTCTCTACCTTTCCCTTTTTCTTCCTGGTAGCTGAGAGAGTGTATGTGTGAATGCATGCATGCATGCTAGCCTGTCTGTATGTCTCTCTGTGTCTATGTATGTATATGCATGTACACCTGCCTGCATGTGCTTGCTGTCATTCTGACACAATTTTGGGTGAATGTGCCTTGAAGTAAGAATGGCAGTGAACATTTAATGACTGTTGTGTGACATCCATTACTCTAAACACTAGGTATGTATCCAGTGAGTTCATTTCCATTGTTAACCTGTGGGGTCAGTGGCAGCATCATTATGTTTACCTCATATTCTATGGGATTAAGCTTCCTCAGATAAATAACTGATTTTCACATCTTAATGTAATAACAGAAACAGTAATTTTGCTTTGCTTTGTTGCAGCATGAAACTTTAGATGGCTACAGGAAGTATTTCAATCAAATTGTAGGGTAGGTACATATTTAAGATTCTATTCTTGATTTGTAAGACTTATAAAAGATTCACCTCTCCTTGGAAAACTTTTTCTCTCCCTTTTGCTAAATTTTAAAGAAAATACTTAGTTTTTATCTTCTTCTAATTTAGCAGGAACATCTTCCTGGGCATGGTAGGACACACCTGTGAGCCAGTGCTTGAGGAGGGTGACATTGGAGGGCCATCCTGGGCTACACAGAGAAATGGTATCTCAAACAGACAAGAAAGAATGAAAGGGACATCCTAATAGTTTCAGCATTATGTTCTCGAAGGATACTTTTGTACTAAAGAGTTGAATGGACTTGTAACATTATTATACTTGCTGTTCTGTTTTTCTATTCTTTGATCCATCAGAGAGGGAGATAATTAGCCATATTGACAGAATTTTTATAGACAGTAAAATATTTTAGGCCTATCAAAATATAGGAACTTTGTCAACTTTGTGACAGTGTGAAGGCAGGTGAATGATTCAGAAATCTGTGAGTAAAACTATGTTATATTAAAACAACCTTTATTAACAGGTTGCTGCCAGGCTAATTCAACAGCTTGCATGGCTGTTCTCACTTAGAGTGGACATAGTAGAGTGAAGTTAGGTTACTTAATAAAGACCTTCATATACAAGCAGCTTGTTCCAACTATAAGATGGCAACCGTGATTTAAAAAAATGGCAATAGAATTTAGTTGTCCAATACACCTTGCCTGTACACATCCTCCTCCTTTTCTTCTTCCTTCACTTCCTCTCTAGATTCCCCTCTCTTCTCCTCCCTTGCTTTCTTTCATCAGGTTTATATTGCTTTGGTGTAAATAATAACCTCCATTATGCATATCATTGAGTGTTGAAGGATGTAGCTACTGCTAGAATGCTTGCCTAGCATGCGTGGGTTTGATATTCAGCACTGCATAAAACCAGGTATGGTAGTACGCGTATAATCCCAGCACCAGGAATGAGGGGACTAGAAGATCAGTAGTTTAGGCTACATAGGCAGTTTATAGCCAGCCCGAGCTTCATAAGACATGAGATCTTGTTATGTTTGATTTTTTTGATAATTAAAAAATTCCTTAATAAAGGGAATTTTGTTTTGATTTGAGTGAACGTTTAAACAGGGTACCTGAAAATATGTTATAAATGCACAATAAGCTACAACAATCCCAACCAGACTTTGTATTTTGAAGCAAGTCTCAAAGTTTCTGTTTAAGGCATTTTGTAGCTTAGGCAGGGCTTGATTCAGCCTCCTGAGTTACTGGAGTTATAGGCCTGATAAGGTGAATTATTTTTGGCATGTTGAATCCTTAAAAATCTATAATTTTAGTGTTTATTATCTGTGACAGATTTGTTAGTTTCTTGAGATATATTGTATTTTAAGAATACATTTGAAATAGACTCTATTAGCTTTATATAATTTCTTTTAAATTTAGGATTATGTGGTTGACATTAAAAATGAAACTTCAGTCTTGGTAATTTACCTATGAAGATATTAATATGATTGGAGACATGTTTTCAATCTCTGAAGTAATTTCATTTATGATAATGGATAGCTTTCCTCACAGAAAAAGTAGCATTCTACTTGAGTTAGATGCTAGCTGTTAATGTCAAAGCTTAGTGGTCTTGATAGCAATTGTGATCTCTGACATCTCTGTTTTCTTTTCTTTTCAATCTCAGCTTTTTTGTGGTTGAAGATCACATTTTGCATACAACCCAAGGCTTAGTGAATAGAGCCTACATTGATGAACTGTGGGAAATGGCCCTTTCAAAGACCATCGCAGCATTGCGCACCCACTCGGTATGTGGGGTACCCTAAGTGCTTTCTTACAGCTGACTATCTGCATACTGTCTGGTGTTGCACTGAATTCAAGTTGACATATATGTTTTTGGCAACCCCTATTTGGAGATTGTGGAAGAGGTTCATTTAGGTTTCTCTGTATCACTTAGCTTACCTTGTTAATTATATCTATAGTAAGAAACAGTCACTCATATCTGTCCATGATTCTCATTGTGTCCAGCAGTATTCTATGTATTTCCTATATAGGTGTTACTTCATCCTAACTTAGTTCAAAGTCATGTATTATGACTGATGTATTTTTATGTGTTTCATATTCATTCATTCAGAAAATACCTCATGTGCTGTATTCATTTATACATATAGCTAAACGATTGCTGTCATGAATGTTATACTCTTTGCTTCTTGCTCTACAATCAGCCCTTCCTCTTTGCTTACCTACACTGAGATGTCTAAGCTTTTGCTGGGTAATTGCCTGCTAAGCTTAGCTAATAAGAGACATTAGAGGCAATATAGTAGATACATTTGCTAAAACTTTTAAGATGTCATATTGTCATGTTGCTGGCTGCTGTCATTCCTTGTCCATTATACTACGTCACTGTTCTGTCCCTTATTCCAGGAATACTACTTCGTAGATATTTGTATAACACAAGACTCTTTATTCTACAAGTTTAATTTAGTGCCAATAACATGTCTCAGGAGTTTGTTACTGGCAGGGCAGTTATCTTAAAATTGAATGTAAATATTTTTAACAACAGCAACTAAGAGCGCAGAAGCTCTAAAGTGAAAGTCTATCCACTAAAACCTACAAGTGAAAAACAAGGAAAGAGATGAAAATGATTGTCATTGAAGTCATAATATTTTTCCTGAGTGGCAGTGAGGAGGTTCTGGTGAGCACATCCAAGAAGTTCTTGCAAGTAGCTAGTACTCCCTGGGAATGGTACCACTGCAGTTACAGCCATTACCTGTTTTGCGTATGCTCTATTCATAGCATGAAAGAATAAAAAACAGAAGAAACTAATGGAAAGACACCCAACAAAAGCCGAATCCAAGATAAAAATGATTTCTTGGAAATTTATGAGCACCAGATAGAGAAATTTAATCCAAAGATGAAGACTGCGTGCCATTTCATGATTGAGAAGATAAAGTCAAAGTCAGAAGTTTATCTTATAGTCAAAAAGAAATAGAAAATATGAGCAGAATAGCTAAGAAACATGGATAGTAATGGAGACCTTGTGATATAGCTGAATGAGATTGAGAAAATTCATTGTCCATCAAGGTGCCTATAGTTAGTAAGAAAGTGGGAAGGAGTCACGTAGTGACAGCAAGGGAACTGACAGCAAATCCTGACAGACAGACATACGGACTCTTCATCATGTCTGTCACATTAATTAGTCCTGTAAAAGGTGGCTTTCATTCAGAAAGTATTTTATGGACACTTGAGAATATTTCAAGTAACTAACTGGCTTTAATATCCACTGCAAAGGAATTAAATGATCGTTTCCAACAAAACACATGAAAGAGGACATTTAGGAAAATTAGAAACATAACTAGAAAACTTAAAACAAGGCAGCTTGAGTAGGCCCACTTATGTTAGCAACCCAGGGAGTATAGGAAAGCTAGATCATTACAGTGCCTTGGGCAGTTTATCCATAAGGAGAAGCAGTCTAGAAAACATAATCTTTAAGCAAGAAGATTGGGGCTATTTTGCATTAATATCAGTTTTGACACCAACAAAGATCCTTATAAGAGACAGTATACATATAGTCATAAAAGAATCTGAAATACATCATCGTTATGGGGAAACAGAGCATACTGCCATCAAACCCTGAGAGGTTACATGAAGAACAAATAAAGTTATTATTGAGGAAACTACAATATCAGATGTGATAAAATTTTAAATTAATAGCACATATTCTTTAATCCTCCTGTGGAAACTGTCTTCCAGGTCAACCAAGTAATCAGACATTTGTAGGTGAGGCCATATATGGTGCTTATTTGAATTTTTTGTTTCCTGCTTATTTATGCTTATTTTATATTCTTTATATTATTTAATGATATTTTTCTTTATTGTATAGTCAGACTTACCTAAGATGCCCATCTCACTGATTACATGTTTATCTATTTTAAGTGATCAAATCGTCATGCCTTTTTCTATCACCAGTTTGTCACTTTTAACTCTCTTCATTTCATTTATTACATGAATATGGTTATTTGGTGTCATTTGTTATAGTGTCATTTGTGCAGTGTTTGGTCAGGTTATTTTCAGTCTTGTTTTTTTCTGATGTTTGCACATAAAGAAAGATATACAGTTATTTTGAAAATAGCATTAGGCACATATCATAAGTTTTGGTACAAAGTATTTTATTATTGCTTATTTTAAAATAATCTTTCCATTTCAGTTTTTAATTTTTTTGTATTTTAGTTTGTTATTATTGTGTCTGTTTATGATGGGGGTATGCATGTGTGCATGTGGGGAGCTCAGAGGACAACTTTGCAACCAATTCATGTGTGTTCTGGGGATTATATTCAAGTCCTCTGGTTTGTGTTGTTGGGCAACACATACCTTTGATTGCTGAGCTATCTTGCTGGCCCCATTTTGTTTTCTTCTTTAACCAAAGACTTTCACAGTGTGTTTCCACATGTTAGGGATGTGTAGATCGTTCTCCTGAGCCCCGTCTCCTTAGTTCTCTGATTGAGCCTTTGCTATCTTGTGCTAGGAAATGGTTAGTTTCCTCTTTAGAAATGCCTTTACTAGCTGCCGCATTAGACAATTTAATAAGTAAAATGTGTTTTTTTTCATGAGCTATTTTCTCCCTTTCCCCCATTTCCTTTAGTCCTACTGTTCTGATCCAAACCTCGTGTTAGATTTGAAGAACCTCATTGTACTCTTTGCAGACACACTTCAGGTACGTGCATTGTTAACACCCATCTTTCTGGAGTAGGTCCATCAGCTCTGAATCAGTGTGTTCTCCCCTGAGCCTGGCTTGCTTTGTTGAATTTTTACTATTTATTCTTTTTCCTAGAGCTAGATCTTTTTACTTCTTTACAACACATGCTATGCTTTATCTTGACCCTTTACGCTCTCATATGTAAGCGGTCCTACTGTTTTGTTTTTTTTTCTCTCAGAGAAAAATATCTTGAACCATTTGTAGAACTAGACTTTTAAGTGATTGTAATTGCTCCATGGCACCCATGTGCCTTGTAATGTGTCCCACTACCACCTTTATCCTTGTAGTTTGGACCATGTTAGAGAAGTATGAGGTATTAGTGCATTGGTAGTAGCTGCACTTTCTCTCTGTTCTTGGAGAATTGCTGTGGGCAGTAAGTTACCATGGGGAGAACTCACCTGACATTACTATGTTGCTTTTTATTTTTATCATTTTCTTTTATGACCTACCTAGAAGTTTTGATGTGTGTCTTTGAATTTTTGAGAGTAAGCACTTCATATTAGGTAGAAATGAACAATTCTGCTTCACCTTTTTATTGTGGTTTAAATAATGAAATAGATTTTAGCACCCAATCTTATTTATTTGAAAAGTCTCTTTTGAAAACAAATCTGTTTTCTTTCAGGTGTATGGTTTTCCTGTGAATCAGCTTTTTGATATGTTGTTAGAAATCAGAGACCAGTACAGCGAGACTCTATTGAAGAAGTGGGCAGGGGTTTTCAGGTAAGGAGCTGCAGTTGTGTCCGTGTTCCTGGCTTCCCCTGCCCTATGCGTATGCTTCTTTGTGGACTTTACAGATATAACGAGCACTAAGAGCACATGGTTTCTAGTTCTTTCACAAGCTCCAGTTTGTAATTCAGAATTCTAATAAATCAAAATGATTTGCAAAATGATCTTCCAAATTTTCCAATGTCAACATTAGTACCTGCTCTGATTGGAAAGCCCCACAGCCTGTTTGGTATGTTTATTTCCTTGGGTAAATGGCAGACTTATTGATTCACACCATTCAGATTATCTGTGTCTTCTTACTCTATTTTATAGTTTTTGGTTTTTCCTGAAGATCGTACTTTGGTAGTGGGAGTTAAGCCATCATGAATAGTAGCACCTTAGGAAAATGTTTTATTTTACTGAACGTCTCTTGTGTCACAGACTGACCTTGAACTTCTGATCTCTAGCATGGAACAGCCTCAGCATTCTGTGCTTCCTGTGGGTTTCTGTCTGGATTTTCATTGAAAAGTTTCTGCTTTTGGAGAACTCTTAATGTACTCAAAGAGAGAATTTATTCCTGGAAAACATTTGTGATTGGTAAAAAGCAGAAGATAGAAGAGAAATAACATAGATTATTGCTAGAAGTTATTTTTCATCTTTGACAGTTCCTAAGTTACAATTCACTGTCTAGCATACAGTTAAAGTTGTGATTATGATCTAATATATCTTAATAAAATGATTAGCTCCAATAGTCTTTTCTCATTTTCTTCCCACTTGCCTTTAATTTTCTGCCCATTTGTAAATCACAGACACTAGAAAGTCATGTTTATAGTTTTCCACCTTTTTCAGAGCTTAGTTTCTCTCTGATTTCTTTTAAAAATGCCCAAACCAAATGGCTGAATTATAGAAAGGGTGTAGTAAGGACTGGGCAGTGTTCATGTGAGCTTGAGGTAAATATAATATCATCAGGCTGTCTCAGAAAACATCTCTGTGTTTTAATCACCCTCTGTTCTCTCTTCCTTTCTCTTCATTTTTATAGAAATATACTTGATTCTGACAACTACAGTCCCATACCAGTAACAAGTGAAGAGACATATAAAAAAGTCGTAGGACAATTCCCATTTCAAGATATAGAACTGGAAAAGGTAAGGGATACTTTAAAGTAAAGTTCTATTTCTCTCTTTCATTAGATTAATTTCTCTAAAACTGAGAAATTTCAGTTCAATAGATTTTAAAACACCTGCAGAGAATTCCTTCTGGGTCTTAGAGGTACAGAATTGCTCATTGGGAATCTGTAAAAGACTTTGAGGATCTAGCACATCTTTACAATTTGTCAGATCACTGGGATAATACAATTTGATTAAAATTTTAAATTTTTAATTTTGTTGTACTGTCCAAATAGTTTCTTTTAAAACCAGTCATTTAGATATGCTGTTTGGGTTATATAATTCTATTGTTTTGACAGTGCATTGAGTCATTTCTCCCCACCACAGGTACAGTGAAGGCCCTTTCTACCCAAGTCCTATGCTGCACCTGTCTAGGCTTGTGTTATTGTCTTTTGCTGTTTAGAGTCATAGACACTTGGAATCATATAATTCCAGGGCACAGTCACCATTGAGGGAAGTTAGGTCAGGAACTCAGAGTAGGAACCTAGAGGTAGAAGCTGACATAGTGCAGCTTACTGGCTTACTCATTCATGATTTGTTCAGCATGCTCTCTTACACCACCCAGCATCACCTTCTTTTATACTACTGACACTGAGCTAGGCTCGCCCACATCAGTCATCAATCAGGAAAATGCTCTACATATTTGCCTATAGGCCAATTTTATTGATGCATTTTTCTATTAAGATTACTTCTTGCCATATGACCCTAGTTGTCATCAAGTTGACCTAAAAACTAGCTAGTACAGTTGACCCTTTATTCTAGCTTACAACTCTTATGTCACACTACATCTTCTAGAGAAGTCAGGAAGGGAACTCAAGTCAAGAATATGGAGGCTGGAACTGAAGCAGAAACCATGGAGGACTGCTTCTTACTGGCTTACTTGTTATAGTTTGCTTAGCCTGCTTTCTTATACCATCCAGAACTACCTTCCCACAGTGAGCTGGGCCTGTCCACAGCAATCATGAACCAAGAAATGCCTTAGGGCTGGAAATCTGGCTCAGCATTGTGGCTTATCTTTCAGTCTACCCAGGTTCAGTTCCAAGCCCACACGTGGAATCCACAACCACTTGTAATTCCCATTCCAGGTGTCTGACATTATCTTCTAGCTTCCTCCAGCACTGAATGAACAAGGTGTATATGCATGTATGTAGGCAAAATGCACATGTATATAAACTAAAGTAATACATAAATAAAAATAACTTGAAAGGAAAATGCCCTGCTGGGTAGTGATGGCACATGCCTTTAATCCCAGTGCTCAGAAGACTGAAGAGTTGTAAGAGGAAGGTGGAGCTCTGAGTTTGAGGCCAGCCCTGGTCTGAAGAGCGAGTACCAGGAGAGCCAGAACTACACAGACAAACCCTGTTTCAAAAAAACCAAAAGAAGAACGTATTGGGGGAGAAAAACTGTACAGACTTCCTATAGCCCAATCCTATGGAGATGTTTTCTTGATTAAGATTCTTTCTTCTCACACAACCATAACTTGTGTTGAGTTGACATAAAGACTAGTCAACACACTTGTCTTATTCTTTTTAGTATCAGAAATCTCTTGGGGACAGCTTTTTTCATTTGATACCGTTAAGTCAATACTTTACAGAGTAGGACAAAGGGTTATTATTTTTTCATTTTAAATAATTTTAAGTGTCTACAATGTATTTAGTGACCTGCTTTCATTAATTTCTTGCATTTACAGCAGCCATTTCCCAAAAAGTTTCCTTTCTCTGAATTTGTGCCAAAAGTTTACAACCAGATTAAAGAATTTATCTACGCCTGCCTGAAGTTTTCAGAAGATCTTCATCTAAGGTATAACACGAGACAGCCCAGTGCTGAGATTGTTATTCTCAAAATACATATTTTGTAAAGTCTTTGCTGTGAGTTTGGAACTTTGGAATAGGCTTTCATTGTTATGGTAAAAGGGAAACGCTTTTGAATGACATAAGTATATATTACATTTTAAACAGTATCAGCGAAAAGTTACTGGAAATTATACTTTAACCTACTCACTTTAATTCCATTCTATGTGATGAAAGTTTACAGTGAGAGTGGGGTAGTAACAGTCTTTGGAATCAGTATTGTTGCTCTGCTCTGTGACTGCCTTAACCACAGGCTTCTTTGTGTGCTCATTTATTGCGTTAGTCTGCATGTATTTTCGCCAATGTATATTTAGGTGCTCCTTAGTAGTAAAGACATTAAGAAGCTAAAAGGAAGGCCTTTATCTTCCTGAGGACCCAGACAGCTGGAGGTCAGTGCCGCAGCAGAAATTCAGGGTATGCACAGCAGCTACACTGCTCAGACCAACAGTGCCTGAAAAGGCTCAACACTATATCTGAACCTGCACCTGATAAAGTTACAAAAAGAATCAATGAACAGGATGTATTGTGTGTCAAGACTTTCTGAAAATAAGTACAGTTAGGAGTGGGGTTGAGTCACTTCTTTATTCACCATTCTCCTACTTTAGATTGAGCATAGGTCTTCCAGTATGCTAGGCAAGTGCTCTCCCACTGAGCTAGTCCCCAGCCCTTGTTACTTTCAGATGCTGAGATAAGATCTTGCAGAATTGCTCAGCATAGCTTTGAGTTTCATCTGTAGCCTGCACAGGCCTTGAAGTTTCTATCTTCTTGCATTGGCCTCCTGCATAGTGTCAAACACTGTTAATTATCTTTCTTCTTGGTAAATTTATAAATCTTGGGGTGGTACAATTAATTTTCCCATCTAAAATCAAGAGTAATTTTATAGAAAAGTGCTTTTGAAATCAGATTACTTTTGAAAGGCAAACACCAATATATTGTTTTCCTTAGCTTCCACTCCATGTTTGAATGCACACAGCCTCCCCTGCCACACACACACACACACATTAGTGATCAGATAACCTCATGTCAGAGGTCAGTCATTAAGGTCTTATTACATTTGTTACTGTCAGGAAATGATTTCAAGCCAATTGCAAAATGGCCTCTACTTGTTTACTTTTATTTTGGTGGGGAGGTAATATTGGGATAATGTGGGAAAATTGTTTAGATATGTTTCTTCTTATTTGAATCTTAAGTTTTTGAATGAAACTTTTCTTAATGTTAGAGTGTTCTTTCTGTGTTTCTGTCTCTGTTTCTCTGTCTATGTCTCTTTCTCTCTGTGTTTGTTTTTGTTTTACGAGTTGATCTGTGTTTATTAAGTTTTTGATACCAGACTTCCTTTGGTGGGTTTCATTTTGACAGTTTAAATGAAATATTTCCTCAACTTGAGGGAGGTTTTCACGTGCCTTTTATTACTGGGTTGACATTGCCTTCTACCTCAGAATATATTTATCTTGTAACTTGGAGTCAAAGATCACTTCTTCTATTAGAGCTGTCTCAGAATAGACGTAGTTTGTCAAGAAGGTAATGTGTATAACAATAGTTCTCTCAAACAAAGTCACACAGTCAGAGAAATGTTAGTAGGAGATTTCTTATGCAACTTTAAAAATAATATTTTTTTTTCTGAATGAATAGTTTCTCTCCCAGCAGACAATGTTGAAACACCTGTAGCTATTTTGAAAGTTCTTATCAATAACAGGTCCTCTAATAAAATGATGCTCTCATATTTAAGTAAAAGTTCAGTGCACACATAGATTTTATTTTTCTACACATTGTGAAAATAAATCTTTGTAAAGAATTTTGGATTGTTTTGTTCTTTCTAAACTTAAAAAAAAAAGAAAGAAAAGAGTTTAGAGGCTATATTGTCTGGGTAAGTTCTTCAATTGCTGAATATCTCTTAGGCAACTTAGAAAATAGAGGGAAAAAGTATTTTAAGAGAACATTAAAGTTTGAAATAACACCTTACCTCAGTCTAAATAGCAATCACCCAGATATCCAACAATAAATGTTGGAGAAGATTGCTGGTAGGTGTAAATTAATATAGCCATTATGAACATCAATTTGAAGTTGCATCAAAAAATTAAAAATAGAGCTACCATGTGACCCTTATTTATATTGGAGAACTTATCTCTGTGATAAGATTATTACAGAGATATTTATACATCCATGTTCAGTGCTGCTCTGTTCACTATTGCCAGAGAATGAAACCAGCTTAAATGCCAATCAATGCATGAATTGTTAATAAAAACCTAGTACATATGTAATAGAATACTATTAAGCTCTAAAGAAAAATCTCTAAATTGCAGAAAAATGGATCTATTTAGAATATTTAATTTTTTATTGGTTATTTTTTCAAAGCAAGGTCACTAAAAAAAAAACACTTATGTTTTCCCTTATATAGAGATTATAGCCTGTAACGTTACATTCATAATTTGCGTATAAATACATGTGTGTAGTATAACATGTAGAAGGGAGACTAAGCAGGTAGTTTTAGATGATGAAGAAGATGAACCAGTGCAGTTAAAGAGGATAGGTGTGTGTATGTGTGTGTGTTGATAAGTCCATAAAAATATAGTTGATACTGAAAGTATAAAATCTAACATGACATTCCACAGTTTCAGAATGGCTCCTTTTCTGAAATAGTACAAGTATTCAAATGTGAACAAATAATCTAGGCAGAGTTCTATTGATAGTTTTTTTTTAATGAAAGCAGCATAAACTTTTAACAGAACAGAGTCCTAAGGTGTTAAAATACTTGGAATACTTCCTGTCATGTAGTACACATTAGGTACTGCTCCCTTCATCACTGCCTCTGCTGATGCTAATCATGCTACAAATGTTACTACTGCAAGACTGCTGGTGTCTGCTCATTTGCCAGCTCTAGTTTCCCAGGCTGTAACTGGGCTCATCATTTACATTTCAGCTCCACTGAAGTCGATGACATGATCCGTAAGTCTACAAACCTGTTGCTGACCAGGACTCTGAGCAACTCTCTGCAGAACGTCATTAAGAGGAAGAACATTGGCCTTACTGAGGTAAAGTAGCTCTTACTGAGGTGGCCATGCCAGATGTCCTGCTCATGCACTTTGCCTGCCTGCCTCTATTATTGATGCCAGGGGTCTTAGCACTGTGTTCCTTGGCCCATGTTAGACTTCCTTGGCTTTTATTGGTTTCAATGTCTTCTGAATATAATTAGTAAATTGCTCTATCACTGTCTTAGCAAAAGCCTAGTGATTCATGTTTGAGGCTGGAGAGAGGAGGGTAATGGCCTACTGCTTCTCCTAGTAAAGGGAGAAATTTCCTTCCACTCAGTTGTGGCATATTATATATGGAAGGTTTAACTTACTGATAGCTAGTCCTAAAATTCAGAAATTTATGAGACTCCCTTTTCTTTGGAATTAAGGATTTCATGGTCACATCTCACCTTACATTCACTGAAGGTATTGTGTACAAAGTGAGTTTAGGTTAGAGAAATTTTTTCTTCAGGAAGAAGACTGAAGGCTGAGTTCCTTGTAGAGCTAATATAGATTCACTGTTAGTTCCTCGAGGAATAAAGCCAAGGCTGATAGTGAAATCCAGCAAACGGTTAGTGGTACCAATCCATACAAAAGACAACTGTAAGCCAGATGAACATTGGCATGAAGTCTTTCTTTCTCTGTATTGAGATAAAGAACACTATGAAATATGACATGGTTATTATGGAATTATACTTGTAACAGTTTTTAAGAGTTGAAAGTCCATATAGCTTTAGGGTTCTTTCTTTATTCTTCTGTGTTTGCTTTCTATTGCTTGGAATAGAACTGTCATGGATTGACTTACTTCATCTGAAAATGGCCTAGCTTTTTGCCTTAACCAGGTAGCCTCCGAACAGGGATAACTGAGAGTAGGGGTCAGAAACTCTTCCACTGTCATTAGATTGTATTGTTTTCCTTCTAATCTCAATTGGGAGAGAAAGTTTATACTTTGTCAACTCTGTCTTTATAGTGATTCTTTTCCCAGAATCAATTGATTTAATTATCTTTTTCCAACAGAGGTAGGCATTTTTAGTTTTGGTTAGGACTGGCTTGGTGTTACAGAACACTCAAGTGACAAGAACATATTGAAAATATACAACTCAGCATCCTCCTTCAGCATGTCAGTCAATCAGAGTTTAAAACTCCATATAAGCTATACCCACCAGTCTTCCTTATCTTGCTTTTGGACCACATGATACTGCTCCTCTCTCTCTTTCTTTCTTTCTTTCTTTCTTTCTTTCTTTCTTTCTTTCTTTCTTTCTTTCTTTCTTTCTTTCTTTCTTTCTTCCTTTCTTCCTTCCTTCCTTCCTTCCTTCCTTCCTTCCTTCCTTCCTTCCTTCCTTCCTTTCTTTCTTTCTTTCTTTCTTTCTTTCTTTCTTTCTTTCTTTGACACAGGGTTTCTCTGTATAGCCCTGGCTGTCCTGGAACTCACTTTGTAGACCAGGCTGGCCTCGAACTCAGAAATCCCCCTGCCTCTGCCTCCCGAGTGCTGGGATTAAAGTTGTGCACCACCATGCTCGGCCTCTCTTTCTTTAAGCTCTTTCCTTGTTCTCCTTTCTCTCTGGACCTTCTTGCTGCTTTCATGGTCTTCGAAACCCACTTATTGCATGCTATCATTTAGTTGCAGCTCCTGTTAGCCCTTGCTGCCTCAGAGCACAGTGATACCTAGTTGACTCGGCAGGACATGACCTGCTGCTTTCAAGTCTTTTAAAAAAGCAACTGATAACTGTGCATGCATGCACAGACTTCCTGGCTTCTAGTGCTGCCCCTCTGCTTAATAGTGTGTTCTTAGGAAATGACTGGGTTTTATGTTTAAATGGGGACAATGGCGTCACATGCTTCATTGGATTGTTTCAGGATTAAGTGAGCATAGTGTTTGGACCATAGAGAATACCAGTACATGTTGGTTGTTGTTCCTAATCATTCTGGGCATGCAAACAGCGCTTGTCAGGTCAAGTAGGTTGTTTGTCTGTTTGTTTTAATTAGGAGAAACCAAAAGATTTGAACACGATGTCCTACTTTGACTTATCAAATGTGTTGATATCAAGTTTTATTATCAGTTACTGTATACATATTATAAATAGTACAGTACTATTTATTATTTGGAATGTACTGTATTTTGTGCCCTTATTGATCTTAATATCTCTGTTTTAAGCTAGTGGATAAAGCTTTTTGAGCCTGCTGGGATGAGAGAGAGAAAATCCCTTATAGTCTTAGGTTAATTCATTCTCATGAATGGGACTAGTGTTGCTGTTGCTTTTTGTTTTTTGTCATATTACCGATTTTGCAGCTGGGAGCCATCAAACTATGAGTCCTCTCACCTTATCGCTCTGTGTCAACTCAAGAAATTTCAGGGTGGTAAATTCTCTGCTTCTGGAAACAAGACAAAAGCAAATCTAAGACAAATAAATGCATATAGTAATTTATGGCTGAGAACTAAAACCCGTTTAACTATAGAGCTGATGCAGATGATGGCCACATTTCTTTTCTGAAGTTGTACAGAATAGAGTGCCTGACATAGTACCTTGGGTCGCTTGGGGATGTATAGGAAGATCTGGGGCAGTGATCCCCACAGGGCTCTCTGACTGTGTGACTGTGATCCCCACAGGGCACTTTCTCACACTTATTCTCATACCAGCAAGGATAAATGGAAAAACTTCTTGCTCCTAGTGGGATTTGATTTGTTTATTTATTTTCTTTGAGTAAAGTTTTGTTGTTGTTGGTGGTGGGTTTTTTTGTTTGTTTTTTGTTTTGCTTTGTTTTTGTTTGTTTATTTGTTTGTTTTTGGAGATAGGGCCTTGATATGTAGTCAAGGCTAGACCCAAAATCTCAGGTTTCATGCTTCAGGCTCCTGATTGATTATTACTAAAATGACTTCTGTTATTTTGTTTTAAGAGTTGCTGTTTACACCATATTTTTTTTTCTTTGCTAGATTGATCGCATAGAACTTCATATCAGAAGTAATGAATGTCTAGTCTATTGTTAATTCTGTGTCCTTCAGTGTCTAGGGTAGTTTGGCATGTGAGTCAGGTTTAATGATGCCATGGAAGGAGCTCAGACTGATGATAGTCTGTATCTCAGCTGCTCGTTTCATCCTTCAGTTCAAAGTTAGTCTCCAAAGCCTCTCCCTTACAAGGGTTTTGATACTGTTGTTCAGGAGTGGAGCTCATCAGACCTCGTTAACAGGCAGTATTTCTTCTGAAAATGACATGGCATGTGTTATAATCCTGGAATGTTTTAATAGTCTATTCTATGCTTGGCAGTGAAACACTTGAGGAGTGACTGGCAGCCCACTCATGCAATTCATGGTGATCTCTTGTGTTGACAGATCTTTTTAAAGTCGTGATAAATTACTACTGTGCCCAGCATAGCCGCCTCCTTTTACATTTTTTTTAAACTGCCAAAATCCTGCAAAACAGAACAATTTTCTTTTTGACTGCCACTGTTTTTTTTTTTTTAATTTCTACCGCATGACATGATTCCTCTTGTTATTAGAATTTCTTTTGATTGACAGAATGTGTACCTCGTAGGTAATGCTGATTTTAAAATGGAAGTCTCTAGTTCTCCAATTTAACTCCCTTCCATTTCTGACTTTTACATCAAGATAACCTTGCCACCATCCACCTTTCATCCCTTTCATCCTTCCTGAAGGACAGTTGGAAACTAATATTTTTCAGGGGAGGGGTGTCATTTTCTTTAGTGATATAAATACCAATAAGTTGCCCTTGCTCCAGTAAATTACCTCCCACCTAACCTGGCAAGAAATACTAATTAAACTCAGTGGGTCACAGACAAAAGATGTGGAGGTGGGTAGGAGCTTTTTGGAAGGAAGGGTTCCAGTTAAAGAAGAGGATGATGGAATTGAAGGAGTGAAAATTCCGAAGATATGTTATGTAATTGTGTGAAAATTCAAACAACTTAATAAGATTTTTTAGAAGAAAGATTTGATTTAGATGGTTTTTATGTTAGTGTGATTTTTGTTCTTTAAAAGAGAAGCAGGATTCTAAGCCTATATATCCCCCACCACTGAGCCACACCTGTAGCTCCAGCATGAGACTTTGTTTAAGGATCTTTTGTATAAGAAGAGGGAAACTCTAATAATAACAAAGTATGTAATGAGCATAGTGACTTTCTGGCTTAGAAGTTATGTACATTTTGTATCTGAGCTAACAGACTGATAACATTGGGAAAACTTTTGTCGAGACCAAGGATTTTGTTTTCTCTGCCTTCTATGTTCAAGTTCTTTCTCTTAGGAACTAAGGGAGTTTCACCATCATGTTTATGTTCCTCAGACCTAATTCTAAAATATCTCCTGCTTTTTCCACTATGCTTTTTGTTTTACTGAATGTTGACCCACTTGATTCATTTGACAATTATGTTTCTTTTGTAGGGTCTGTGATTAAGACTGGTAGCTTTGTTTTGTTTTCAGATAGGGCTTGTCTGTGTAGCCCTGTTTCTTTATACCAGGCTGGCCTCCAATTCACAGATCCACCTGCCTCTGCCTCTGAGTGCTGGCTCAAACCACTTGAATTTAGTCTTTTTTTAAATAAATGAATATATTTACAAGTGTCACTTTAAGTGGGGGAAATAGATGTTCCTGGAGGTTTGGGGTGTTTTTTTGTGGGGTGGGGGCTTCCTGTAAGGTAGCACCCTGCTGACAGCTCAGGTACATTGTGAGCCATCATCCCTGGATGAATACCTGAATGAGCATTGTGTGTGTTTACTGTTTTGTAGCTTGTCCAGATTATCATCAATACAACACACTTGGAGAAGTCCTGTAAATACCTGGAGGAATTCATCACCAATATCACTAATGTCCTTCCAGAGACAGTCCACACCACCAAGCTTTATGGTACCACAACGTTCAAGGTGAGAACACATCAGCATAGAGGGGGTACCCAGTGACAGTGCATGGACACAGTCTGGGTGGTTTCACAGGTGAGGTGGCTTTCTTTCCATAGGATGATTTGTGACAGTCTTTTGGAGCAAGGATGAGTTTGGTTTGGTCTCCATTTTTCTAGAAAACACGAGGGTGATATGTGTGTGTTCAAAACAACCACAATATTTCAACAACATTATCAGGATAGTGTGGTTATAACTGACATGAATTTTAACTGTAATGTTTATTTGGTAACTCTTCTTGCCATGTCTTGCTTTTTTAGAAAAGTTTTAGTGACAGATCCTTACTCCCAATAGTTAGCTATTTTTTAATTCTAAGCCCACAGCACTATTTTTCTCTATCAGAGAAAACAACATCTTTATAGAACAAAGGAAAGATTAGTGGTAGATGAGCTTCTGAAGCATAAATACCCACTCTTAAAGGAATCCCATGAGTCTTAATAAAATCCCTTACATTAATTATCATGTGAAAAATTTCATGGATATTAATCAGAAAAATATTGCAGTTTTAAACAAGATTGAATTTGATATATAAATGAATCTGAGTGGAGACAAGCTCTGGCTTGTCTGGAATTCTGTATAGACCAGGCAGGCTTCAAACTCACAGAGATTCTGCTTGCCTCCTCGTTTTGAATAGCTGGGATAAAAGGACAGCACCACACACCAGGCATGGTTTGAGTTTTGTTGTTATGCAATTGCTGTAGCTTTAAAACATGTCTGTGACAGTCAAAAATCTAAAAATGGTGACAACTAGACACATGAGTAGAGTTTCAACCATGACCTATGTCCCTTGGTGTTTCCATTTTCTTATCTTATATCCTTTCTGTTTGTTGGTGCCATCTCTTAAAAATAATCACCCAAGAAGAAACCAGATTTGATCCATTTGGTGATTACAGTGTGTGAAAGAGAGGCTTTTAGAAGAACTTAACTGTTTAGAAGAACTTAATTGTAAGAAATATATGTAGTGTTGAATGTAACCCATGACAGACTGAGTGAGGACACTAGCATGCTTCACAATACTAATAAGATTTCTTAAGAAACTTCATTACCTATCACACTAAGTTCATGCTGTTCCTTTCATATTGCTTATTAATATCTGATTGTAGCATCCATGATACCCATGGGCAGCTGGGTTCACAGTCCTCACAGCTAATCTACATACAACCTCCCAGAAACTTAGATTATCTCTTTATTACAACACTTTGACAATGTAAATGATGGTATCATGACACTGTATTGCTTATGGAATAATGGCAAGATTGTAATTATGCACAACTTCAGTATAAGCCCTGTTTTTTATTTGGAATAGTTTCAAACTACTTTTGGTTGAATTCAGACATAAGGAATCTAGAGAAGCAGGACACTGATGACATTAATATTGATGCATTTTTAGAGGAGATTCAGCTAATAAGGAGGCCTCCAGAGGGAGTATGGAAATGTGATAAGCTCTCAGAGCTTCAGAGTGACCCAGGCATTATAGTAAGAATCAAAACTGTTCTTACATGGCAGTATTCATAGAATGTGGATAGTGATGTCATTGGAAAAAGGTGTTTTTTCTCTACTGTGAAAACTAAAATTTGTTTCAATACAGGAGTAACTATCATTCAGTGTTAGGCAGAGAATAAGGTATTGCTAAATTTCATTATGAGATTCAGTAGACTATCTTCTAGAGGGAGAATATGCTGGATCTACTAATTCTCTCTCCTCAACCTGTCTCATTTGTAAAATTTCAATGACTTTTTCCCACTATGTTTTGAAATTTGTTTTTTAAGTATCCATGGTACTGTGTTGTTCAGGTTTTAGAAAGGAAGTTTTGATTTGTTTTTGAGATAGTGTCATATGCCCAGGTTATCCTAAAATTCACTATGGAGTCCAGGCTGGCCTCAGACTGTAGGTAATTTTACCACCTCTACCTTCTGAATGCTGGGAGTACATATGCTAGCTTGCTCTAGCATTTCGAATGCTGAGGGGAATGGAGGGCAGGCTGAAAGCCTGGGTGCTGAGCAGCCAGCCTCTTAGATGCTGAGCAGAGGAGCAGAGCAGAGGACATGAAAGGTCATGTTTGCCTTTGATGAGGAACATTGATTCCTCAAAGCATGCTGAAAGCTTACTTTTACCAGGGTAAGCCAACTCAGAATTCAGTGTAAACAGGGCAGCTAGGCAAGCTCCATGTTGTGTGTTTTCCTAAGCTACTGTTTCCTGAAACCTTTCCCTTGCAGATGGAAACCTTTATGCTGGAAAAGAGGCAGACACATTCAGAAGGTCTTCAAGGTGTTTTCTGACAGAGTTCCCTCTTGTTTCTTCTGCCATGAGTGACATAATCCAGCTGGCATGTTTGGCTTTCCCTGCTCATAAGGTTCCTCTGTCTTTTTTAAAATAGAGACCAAAGCTATTTACTAATTCATTTCATCATAAGTACTGTTTCTATATCTATTGTGTGACAATCTGGTATGTCAGAGAAAGTGGAGGATTGTACTAGATGATGTCAATCCATTGTCTAGCTAGCAGGTTTGAAGAAAGCAGGTGTGTATCTGGTAGTCTTATGAGACTGAACAAAATAAGTCTCTCTTGGTTTTATGGAGCTTATTTACTAATGAACTGATAGCTGATAAGAAGATTTGCTAGAGCCATGAACTGGAGTGTTGGGCTGGGGTGATGACCCCAAAATCATATTCAAACCCAGAATCATTTAGATTTCTGTAGATGTGCATTCCCACTAAATGGGGATAGTAAGACAGTGGACTTGGGCATTCGGGCATGGTAAGGGGTCTCCTTAGCAGTGTTGTCTCAGTCACTGGTAGAAGTATGCAGAGTTCTGTGGTAAGGGGCCAGTCAGTGTCTGCTCCTGTAGGTCATAATACTGTGGTTCTTATTCTGAAGTTTGATATGAAGTTTTTAATATGGGCATGGTGCTCTGATTTATCCTTGAATGTAGTAATGGTTGTCCTGTCACTGTAAATTATTAAGTGTGGAAGGTGGTAGTTAGGTTGGAGGCCATGGAAATAGCTCAGGTGAACAGAAATGCTCATGTGGAGTAGTAGACTTAGAAGTAGAGAAATGGCTTGAAGACAGAAAGGGTAGGTTTTTAAAAGAAAGAAAGTAACCAAAGGTAATTCTAAGAATTTTGAACTGAGTGAACTTTTGAATGGTAGTAATAGTCACTGAGAAAGGGAATATCACTTAAAAAATTCTTTAAAAACAAACTTTGTATTAGATATTTTCTTCATTTACATTTCAAATGCTACCTCGAAAGTCCTCTATACCCTCTCCCAACTCTGCTCTCCTACCTACCCATTCTCGCTTCCTGGCCCCGGCATTCCCCTTTACTGGGGCCATATATTCTTTGCAAGACCAAGGGCCTCTCCTCCCAATGATGGCCGATTAGGCCATCCTCTGCTACATATGCAGCTAGAGACACGAGCTCTGGGGGTACTGGCTAGTTCATATTGTTGTTCTTCCCATAGGGTTACAGACCCCTTTAGCTCCTTGGGTCTCTAGCTCCTCCATTGGGGTCCCTGTGTTCCATCCAATAGATGACTGTGAGCATCCACTTCTGTATTTGCCAGGCACTGGCATAGCCTCACAAAAGACAGCTATATCAGGGTCCTGTCAGCAAAATCTTGCTGGCATATTAAATTTCTTTTCCAATTCTATTAGATATTTTCTTCATTGACATTTCAAATGCTATCCCGAAAGTCCCCTATATCTTCCCCCATCTCCTGCCCAGCTCCCCTACCACCCACTCCCACATCATGGTCCTGGTGTTCCCCTGTACTGGGGCATATAAGGTTTGCATGACCAAGGGGCCTCTCTTCCCATGATGGCCAACTAGGCCATCTTCTGCTACATACACAGCTAGAAACACGAGCTCTGGGGGTACTAGAGCTCAGGGAGAGGATGAAGGGGGTGGGGGAGGCAAAAAGAGTCTAAGAACCAGAAGACCAGGACACTGCTGTGACTTAGAGGGTTAGTTGATATTGTTGTTCCTCCTATAGGGTTACAGACCCCTTCAACTCCTTGGGTCTCTAGGTCCTCCATTGGGGTCCCTTAGTTCCATCCAATAGATGACTGTGAGCATCTACTTTTGTATTTGCCAGGCATTGGTATAGCCTCACAAGAGACAGCTATATCAGGGTCATGTCAGCAAAATCTTGCTGGCATATTAAAATTTTAATGAAAATATAATTATATCATTTCACCTCCACTTTCGTCTCTCCTGTCTCTCTCCCATGTGCATCCCATCCCCAAATTCATGGCCTCCTCTTCTTTAGCTATTATTGTGCATGGCATATTAAAATTTTAATGAAAATATAATTATATTATTTCACCTCCACTTTTCTCCCTCCTCTCTCTCCCATGTGCATCTCACCCCCAAATTCATGGCCTCCTCTTCTTTAGCTGTTATTGTGCATGTACACACACACACACACACACACACACACACTTATCATGCTGATTCTGTTCAGTGTTGCCTACATGTATATGTTTCTAGGGCTGACCACTTGTTTTTTTGTGTGGTTTTTTTTTTTTTTTGGTTTTTCGAGACAGGGTTTCTCTTTATAGCCCTGCTGTTCTGGAACTCACTTTGTAGACCAGGCTGGCCTCGAACTCAGAAATCCGCCTGCCTCTGCCTCCCAAGTGCTGGGATTAAAGGCGTGCGCCACCATGCCCAGCTTTGACCACTTGGTTTTTGATAACCACTTAGAAGACTCATCCCTAGGGAAGACTAATTCTGCCTTAGCAGTTACTAGTTGTTTGTTGGTCTTAGAGTTAGGGGTTGGGCCCATGAAATCCCCTCCCCCGACCCCCCAAGCAGTGGGATGTCAGCTAGTGTTAGAATTATTCAGGTCTTGTTTAGACAGCCATTTTGTTGAAATATCATGGATATACCTTCCCTGCCATAAGAGGAAGGCACATAAGTCACAGCAGTGTTCCTGGTCTTCTGGTTCTTAGACTCTTTTTGCCTCCCCCCACCTTCTCCCTCTCCCTGAGCTTTAGCACGACTTGGGGTTGGGGACTCTATGGTCAGTTCTCTGCATTTTGACTAGTTACAGACTTCTGTAATGGTCTCCTATTGTAAAAAATAAGCTTTTTTGATGAGGAATGTGAACTATACTTACCTGTAGGTTTAGGAATATGTATTTAGAATGCAGTTATTGATTAATAGTGGTTTAATATAATGGTAGTAGTATTAAGTTCTCATCCAAGATTTATAAACAAGTATAGTTGGCCGTGTTCACAGTACCACGCATGATTTTGCTCCTGTTTAGTGGGCCTTAAATCCAATTAGACTGTTGTTCATTACAGGCAGTATTTCATCTTTAGGGAGACCTTGCCATCTTGAATATAGCCTTGGTTCTTAGGTGTCATTGCTGGGTAGGTACTGATTGCTTTCCTACCATAGCTGCTTCCATGTCATCATCTGGTACTATGAAACATCAGAGAACATCTTTTGTTCCTACAGAGAAGAGAATAAGAGATTTGAGGAATGATGAGGTTAAAATGCATACTTGACTAGTGCTAGAAAATTACTTAAAATTATCTCTTGCTTTCAAATAGCTAATGAGAGAGATGTAGGTATTTGGAGAGATTATGAATGAATATTTTCTATGTGGATATCAGTTTATAGTAAATTTGTATTTGTAAGTTAAAAGTTCAGGAAACAGAAATAAGTATGGTTACCATTGAACTCAATGGCACCATCAACCAGCTAATAACTAACATTTATAGGGAATGTACTCCCAAGCTCGGTCTGTCTGTCTGTCTGTGTATATGCATGTGAATGCACGTATTCTCATAGGTCAGAAGAGAATACTGGAATCCCTGGAGCTGGAGTTACAGATCTACCTGGCATAGTTCTTAGAATGAACACTGGTTCTCATGCAAAGTAGCAAATGCCCCTAACCACTGAGTCATCTCCCCATTGCCCAAAGAGGTTTATTTCAGCTTATAATTTGGGAGGTTTCAGTCCTTAATCCATTGGCCTAGGCACTTTGGCCTTGTAGCCTGGTATGACACATATATAGAGTGTAAGAATTTGGGGAAGAGGCTGCCTACTCCAGTGTGGCCAGAAGGAAAATAATAGATAATACAAGAAGGATCCAGGGTCTTCATATCCTCTACAAAATATATGCATCCAATGATATAATTTCTTCCAAGTAACTCCATCTTCTCAAGATTCTGCCTTTCCGCAATATCCTCAAGATTGATGACCAAACCTTTAACATGAGTCTTGGAGAAGATTTGTATTATGAATGGTCTATCATTACTCATATTTGGCTAAGTAGATAATCTGAATATCTTTACCCATACAGAAACTGGCTAAATAATTGATAGCCGTATACTATTGAACATAGCTGGATGAAATGGGCTCACTGGTGAATTCTGTGAAAAATTAAGCATGATATTATACCCATTTTTTCTAATGTTTTTCTAGAAAGTTATAGCAGAGAATCCTATCAGTTTCATTTTATGAGGTCCAGTTGTTATGGATATGAACAAAACCTTCCTAAACTTGCAAGTGTGTTGTGGCTAAGGGTGACTTCTTGTAGGTCCACAAATTGGATCAGCACTCAGACAGTATGTGGTGAGAGTCATCATATCAAATAGACCCAAATGAAAAGCTATAGTAGTAGGTGAAGAAAAAAATAATTTAAGCTAAATTCTCAACAAACAAAAATCAAGACAGAGATGGGGACACTTCCTCTACCTTATTAAAAATATCTATAAAACTCCCACAGATATCGGCACATTTAATGGTGAGAAGCCGGATGTTTTCCTGCTAAGATCATGAGAAGAAAGCAGTGATTCCCCGCTTTACCACTTCTCTGCAGCATCTAACAACACAGGATGAGAGCTGTGTGGAGAGAGAAAGAAAAAATAAAGCTGTTTCTAAATAACATGAGAAACTGTAGAAAATCTTAGGGAAATAACAGAATAATGAAAAGAACTTATTACATTAAGGTTCAGGATACAGGCTAGCATAAAAGCCAGTTCCTTTTCTTCAGATTTGTAGTGACCAAGTAGAGTTTGAAAAACAACAGTCACAATTCTATTTATATTATTAATCAGAAGTAAACCTATAGTACTTAATTATTAGTATAACAAAACATAATTTCTATATGATGAAAACTATGAAACTCTGATGAAAGATACCAGTGATCTAGGTATTTTCTAGTTATGAGTGAGAGGACAATGTTATCGGTCTTGGTTTTTCTTTTTTTTTTGGTTTTTCGAGACAGGGTTTCTCTGTGTAGCCCTGGCTGTCCTGGAACTCACTTTGTAGACCAGGCTGGCCTCGAACTCAGAAATCCGCCTGCCTCTGCCTCCCGAGTGCTGGGATTAAAGGCGTGCGCCACCACGCCCGGCCGGTCTTGGTTTTTCTTAAATAAGTACTTATTTACTCCATCCTGTTTCAGAATCTCAGCAAATTATTTTGTGGGTCTTTAACGTAAACATAGAAAGACAAATCACACAGAACAGCTAACAGTGTTGTAAAGTGTAGTTAAAGTACTGAGTATTTGAACTAATGCCTTACCGTAAATGAAGATGCAGAAATATAATTTTAGCCAGAAACAGTCAAGTAGATTGGTAAAGTAGACTTCTTACTCAGAAGCTAGGCATGCACATAGGCATTCAACTGATCATTTAGAAAGATAAAAGACAATGTAACAGAGAATGGGGTGGAGTTTGCTTCTCACCAAATGATGCTGGACATCCGTAAAAAGAGCAAAAACTACATGAGTCTGAAATGCAGAATTTAGGGGACTTTCAGGATAGCATTTTAAATGTAAATGAAGAAAATATCTAATAAAAAATTTAAAAAAGAGATGCAGAATTTATATCTATCATTTACATTAATTGAAAAAGTAAAATCTGAGCATTAAATGCACAATTCCCTTTGCAGAGAGCTTAAGACGAAACCTAGGTGTGCTTGCATTTGGCAGTGGCTTTTTTTCTTACAGTTTTATTTTAATTATTTTTATTTATAATGTGTGTGTTTGTGTGTGTGTGTTGCTGTGTGAGTGAATGCCACACAGGGGGTTAGAAAAGAGTGTCAGGTTCCCAAGAGCTGGGGTTAAAGATGGTTGTGGATTCTGCAAACCAACTCATATCCTCTGGAAAATCAGCCAGTACAAAGCCTTCTTTGCAGTCCCATGTTTAATGACTTTCTAGATACAATAAAAGATAAATTAGATTTCATTAATAATGAAACCTTTTAAGCTGGATTCACAAATGCATGCACATAATCCCAGAATTCCAGAAGCCAATGCTGTGAGCTTCAGGCCATCTTGGGTTCCATAGTGAGTGTGAGACTGCCTTTATATTCCTGTCATCTCAAATAAGACTAACATAAAACTACTAAATTTATGCTCTGAGAAAGACACTGTTTAGAGAAAAAGCCAATACAAGTTCCTAAAGTACAGAAATAATGAAGCAATTTTACTAGAGACTTTAGTAACTCGTGTGTAAATGAATCTAGTACTCAGGGCAACACAAACAAATACAACCTAGGAAGTGTTTAGTGCATTTTGACATCCTTTTTAGGATTGTGCTGTATAGAACATATCTTATGGCACAAGTGTATTATCCTTGAGCAAGCCTTATGATGAAGAAAGCAGAGGGCTTTACAGTCACCAGTCAGAGCGTATTAAGTTACAACCTAGGCATATTTACCAGCAGCTGAGGAACTGGAGGGTGTGGGAAGCTTGGGAAATGTAGAAAGGAGCCTTTTGGAGTTATACAGTCAAAAGGGAATCAAATTCTTAGAGTAAATTTACTTTTTAATAGAAATGAGAAAATAAAAGGAAATAGGCTACAAGGTGTGTGCCTGTAAATAGATTTTCCTTATTTAGTAAAGAAAAAGAATAGCTTTTCTTTCAGATCATTCAACCTTCCCCTCAGGAGAAGGAGGGAGACAGTGATCACATTAAAAAAAATTGATTAGGAAAGGTTCCTTTGTGCTTTGTAAAAGAGAAGTGTTCCTGGAAGCTGATGCCATTCCACTGTCAGAGCTGTGTTCCTAAGTGGGCATAGATGTGTAGTGGCTCCATGACATACGGGTTTGCCTTTTTCACCGCAGCCATATCAATGTATTTTTAAATTTACATATCATTTCCCAGGATGCTAGACATGCAGCTGAAGAAGAGATATATACAAACCTAAATCAGAAGATTGACCAGTTTCTGCAGCTGGCTGACTACGACTGGATGACAGGAGACCTAGACAACAAAGCCAGTGATTACCTAGTAGATCTCATTGCCTTCCTCCGGAGCACGTTTGCTGTGTTCACACACCTTCCTGTAAGTGATAGTTCTTCTATTTTTCCCTTCAAAGTAGGAAAACCATGCCTTACACTATAACTTTACTAAAGTTCTCATTTCTGATTTAAGTTACCAGCAACCTCTTTAATGTCCAAGAGCACATGCTGGCTATATACATGCCTACATGGATTTTGAGGCCTCCCAAATCATTTGTTTTTAAAAGGATTTCCACAGTTTGTCTATAGTCTTACGTCCTCCTTCAAAGTTCCAAGTCAGTATTGGCCATGACAGATTCCTTGTAAAGAGTATAAAGAGACTTGCCAGTTAACATTTAAACTCTGTTTCTTTTAGTTTTAGAACATCTTTTGATTTTTTTTATGAGTTGAAATTCTTTGATCAACCTTCCTATCTTTTTATCTAGTTTGTAGTTATTTTCTTGATTATATTAGTCACAATCATTTCAAGTTAAGTTTATTTAACTTATTATTTGTGGACCTATTGATGGATTTGATTTTTAGTGAAATGTTCATGTTTCCGCCTAGTATTTCTTGTTTGTTAGACATTGTATTTAAGCTGCATCGATTCTGATGTCTAAAGAAATCCTTCTTTCTAGTTATGTTCACTCTTTACCTTAATGAGTAAGTATGTGGGGTGATGAATTGTATTTGGGCTAATCCTTAGTCACAGGTGCTTAGGTTGTGATTGTTAAGTACTTTTAATCATCCCTATTGCTAGTTAAGGTACCATAGGGCATTGATTAGAGTAAGCCTATCATTGTCTTCAGCACCAAAGATAACTGTAGAAATTTCTGCCTTTTAGTCTTCTGCCTTCTTCAGATAGATAGAGAAGCAGTGTTAGCAGTAGGCTGATATACAGTTAAAAATACTTAAAAACTACAACAACAAAAAACAAAAAATGAGCTTGTAAGCTGTAGGTGTCTGTGTAACACTCCCCAGCCTTTTAGCTTGTCCTATCTTCTGAGTGTCTGTATTCACCTCGAATTCTTATGTTGGACCTAATTACCCCTGTGATGGCAGGAAATGGCCCCTGAAGGTGATGGCCTTGGGCAGGGGCTTTCATGAGTAAATCTAGAGATCTTTCTGTTTCTTCTGTCATAATAAAATGCCTCAGGAGTACATCTATTCCAAAGTTGCAAATGAGCCCCTGACTGACACCAAATCTGTTATCAGAGGCATCTTGTATTTCCCAGGTTCCAGTACTGGAAGAGATAACATTCTGTTGTTTATGAGCTACCTGGTCATGCCATTCTTGCTATTGGTAAACTACCTTGTCTGTTTTGTTTTCATACCCTAACTCGAATGGATTTAAAAAGCAGCCTACTCAGTCCTCTGCTGAGTCTCTATGTCTGAGCCACTGTGAGACTTTGGAAAACCTCACTCTGTTTTTCTTTTTCTTTCTTTTTTTTTTGTTTTTTTTTGTTTTTCGAGACAAGGTTTCTCTGTATAGCCCTGGCTGTCCTAGAAGTCACTTTGTAGACCAGGCTGGCCTCGAACTCAGAAATCCGCCTGCCTCTGCCTCCCGAGTGCTGGGATTAAAGGCGTGTGCCACCACACCCGGCTGTCTTTCAAAGGTTTGGCATAAACCTTTATTTTCCTGAGTGGTTAAGCTTTAGAATTCAACAGATGCTGTAATGGAAAGCTTGGCTCTCAGATCTCTAATTTTAACACTATAGCCCTTTGAAATAAAGAAAAATTGTCTTAGCTCTGTAATAACTATTCTCTTCCTTGGACCCTGAGACCTGATTCTGGTTCTCTGTTTATTGACTATGCTGGGGTTTGGCCAGTGCTGCCAAGGACAGCTGGTGACCCTCAGATGACTTTTAAAGGGTTCTGCCTTTTCTATAATTTTACTCCTCTTAGTTGTCTTTGTTCATAGTCTTCTGATATCTTTAAAGAAAAAAAAAAAACTGTGGTTTTTACTTCTCCTAGTTGTGCTTAGTAGGAGGATTGAGTTGCAGAAAATTATACTGTTTTATCACACTTCACTCTAATAACAAGACAAGGCAAAGCTACCACACTAACACAAACATGACAAATACACCGGCACTGGAGAGCTGGGAGGTGTCTCAGAGCAAGCGCTGCCCCTGCAGAGCACCTGGGTTTGCTTCCTAGTACCCACATGTTGGTTTACAACCATCTGTGCTAGCTTCTGGCTTCTCTGCCCTAGGAACACACACAATGCACTTACATGCATGCAGGCAAAGCACTTGTAATCATAGCATATAAATAAGTAAATCTTTAAAAAATACAAAGCCAACTCACAATTATGGGTAAAAATTAATTACAATTGAAAGTCAATTATAAGTGTTGTATGAAAGAAATTTAGTGACTACTATATAGGATTTATTATAGAAATGCAAGGATGGTTCCAGATTTTTAAAAAAAAATCTCTTAATATTTGACCTTCTCAATAACTGTAAATGAAAGAAAACTATCTTGAAGAAAGACCAAAGTGTGGATACTAAGAAGGGGGAACAAAATACCCATGGAAGGAGTTACAGAGACAAAGTGTGGAGCAGAGATTGAATGATCATCCAGAGACTGCCCCACCTGGGGATCCATCCCATATATAATAACCAAATCCAGACACTATTGTGGATGCCAACAAGTGCTTGCTGACAGAAGTCTGATGTAGCTGTCTCCTGAGAGGCTCTGCCAGTGCCTGATAAATACAGGAGTGGTTGTTCACAGTCATCCATTGGATGGAGCACAGAATCCCCAGTGAAGGAGCTAGAGAAAGTACCCAAGGAGCTGTAGGAGTTTGCAGCCCCGTAGGAGGAAAAACAATATGAACTAACCAGTACCCCCAGAGCTCCCAGGGACTAAACCACAATCTAAAGAATATACATGGTGGGACTCATGGCTCCAGCTGCTTATGTAGCAGAGGATGGCCTAGTCAGTTATCAATGGGAGGAGAGGCCCTTGGTCCTGTGAAGGCTCTAAGCTCCAGTGTAGGGGAATGCCAGGGCAAGGAAGTAGGAGTGAGTGGGTTGGTGAGCAGGGGAAGCAGGGAGGGGATAGGGGGTTTTCATGGGAAAACCAGGAAAGGGGATAACATTTGAAATGTATATAAAGAAAATATCTAATAATAATAATAATAAAGTCCTTAGTCATCAAGAAAATGCAAATCAATCGTGAGGTTTCATTGTACATCCATCAACATGGCTAAGATAAAATCCTCCGGAAATAGCACATGCTGATGAGGATGTGGAGCATGGGGAACACTCTTCCACTGCTGGTGGGAGTGCAGACTTGTATGACCACTTCGGAAATTAATTAGGCATTTTCTCAGAAATTTCGGAGTAGTACTACCTCAAGATCCAGCTATACCCCTTCTATTCTTGACTCTGAAGCTATAGCCATGTGGCTGAAGCTGCTGGGTTCTGCTGCTTCCTGGGGCTGGAATATGGTACTACTTGTTCTATACATCTTCACCAGTTTTCTGTTTTCAAGGATTTCATTCACTGCCAAAGTTTGGCTATCTTGAAACTTGCTCTGTAGATTGACCTTAAACTTGGAGATCTGTATGGCTTTGTGTCCTGAATCCTTGGATTAGCTTTTCTCTACTTGGAACTTGCTCTGTAACAGGCTGGCCTTGAACTCAGATATCTGCTTGCCTCTGTGCCTGGGGATTAAAGGTGGGCCTAAGCTTTTTCATGGCCACTGTTCTTCAAGATCCAGATCAAAAGCTTGTGTCTTCCAACCTCAAGATCTATATGACAATTGTGCTCTTCATTTTTGTACTGTAGTTCATTTCCCATTGAAAGTCCAATGGGAACAATAATAAAGTCCCTTGTTCAACTGCAAAAGCATAAACAATAAGCTTAGCAGGATGGGATCTTGGTTCAAGGTCATCACTCCTTTAATCTGATTATTTCCTAGGATATTGGACTCAGCTCCACTCTATTTCTTGGTGCCCCTTTGTTCTTTGAACCACACATTTTGTATTTTTCCTTCCTAAGCTCTCTATATTTCATCAGAATCTTCTTCATGAGAGTAAACCAATGTACAAAGTAAATGATGGGCTTCTCTGAGATTTTCTCTGTCAATGCAATTAATTGAAATCTCTTTACCTTTGCCACAGGAATACTCTTTAGACAAGGACAAAAAGCAGCCACATTCTTCCTCAAAATATTACAAGAACAGCCTTTAGAACACATAATAAAATTCTTCTCCAAAACCTTCCAGCCAGCAGGCTTACACAGTTCAATTCAACCTCATCCCCACTGTCTTCCATATTCCTACTAGGATGGCCCATTAAGCCCCACTTAAAGCATTCCACTGCTTTCCAAATTCCACATTCCTCCAAGCAAAATCATGTTCAGGCCTATCACAGCAATACCCCAATTCCTGGTACCAACTTCGAACTTGGTTAGGGTTTCATTGATGTGAAGAAACACCATGACCATGGCAACTCTTATAAGGGGCAGAATTTAATTGGGGCTGACTTCCCAGCTTCAGAGCTTGAGTCCATTATCAAAGTGGAAACATGGCAGCATCCAGACATGCTTGGTGATGGAGGAGCTGTGACTTCTACATCTACATCAGAAGGCAGGTAGAAGACTGGCATCCTTAAGCAAGTAGAAGGAAGCTCTCTCAAAACCTACTTTCAAAATGACATACTTCCTAACCCATTCACAAAAGAACTCACATAACATGTACTCACTGATATGTGGATATTAGCCCAGAAACCTAGACTACCCAAGATACAATTTACTAAACACATGATACTCAAGAAGAAGGAAGATCAAAATGTGGACACGTCACCCCTTCCTAGAATTAAGAACAAAGCACACATTGAAAGAGTTAAAGGGAGCATTTGTGC
>LR750228.1:164002-184814 GCA_902729485.2 Mus minutoides | reverse complement strand
TAGTTGGCCATCAGTGGGAAGAGAGGCCCCTTGGTTATGCAGACTTTATATGCCCCAATACAGGGGAACGCAGGGGCCAGGGGGTGGGAGCGGGTGGGTAGGGTAGCAGGGCCGGGAGGGGGGAGGATATAGGGAACTTTCTGGATAACACTTGAAATGTAAATGAAGAAAATATCTAATAAAAGTTGAAAAAAAAAATGACATACTTCCTCCAACCAGGTTATACCTCCTAAAAGTGCTACTCCCTGGGCCAAGCATATTCAAACCACCACAAGAGTGTAATTTAACTGCAATGCTTCTCTCTTTCCTTTCTTCCCCCCTAAACACTCCCCTACATTCCTCCCATTCTTTTTCAAACTTATGGCTTTTTTTTCATTGTTACTACACGCATATATGTTTTCTATACTGATATTTTGGTGATTTGAATAAAAATGGCATCCATGGGCCATTTGAATGCTTAGTCACCAGGGGTTGCAATATTTGAATGGGATAGGATTAGGAAGTATAGCCTTATTGGAGGAAGTATCACTGGGGATGGGCTTTGAGTTTTCAAAAGCCCATGCCAAGCCTAGAGTTTCTCTTTTCTTGGCCTGCAAGTTAGGATATAGTTCTCATTTACTGCTGCAGTACCCTGTCTACCTGCCACCATGCTCCCTACCATGGTGATAATGCCCTAACCTTGGGAAATGTAAGCAAGTGCTCAATTAACTGTTTTGTTATATAAGAGCTACTGTGGTCATGATGTCTCTTCACAGTAATAGAACAGTGACTTATACAGAAACTGATTATCAGCGAGCAGGATATGGCTGTGACAGGCCCGGCCATACTGTTTATTGGAAAAATCTGGACTTTGATACTTTTGATTAGGAAACCAGTTGAATCTTCAGATGAGCCTAATGAAGCATATTAGTAGGAACATGGAAGACAGTGGTCCTGAGAGCAATGCAGCTTATGATAGCCTAAAGGTTTTTTGTTTTTAATTTTTTATTAGATATTTTCTTCATTTATATTTCAAATGCTATCCCGAAAGTTCCCTATACATTTTCTCCACCCTGCTCCCCTATCCATCCACTCCCACTTCTTGGCTCTGGCGTTCCCCTGTACTGGGGCATATAAAGTTTGCAATACCAAGGGGCTTCTCTTCCCAGTGATGGCTGACTAGGCCATCTTCTGCTACATATGCAGCTAGAGACATGAGCTCTGGAGGTACTGGTTAGTTCATATTGTTGTTCCACCTATAGGGTTGCAGACCCCTTCAGCTCCTTGGGTACTTTCTCTAGCTCCTCCATTGGGGGCCCTGTGTTCCATACAATAGGTGACTGTGAGCATCTACTTCTGTATTTGCCAGGCACTGCATAGCCTCACAAGAGACAGCTATATCAGTGTCCTGTCAGCAAAATCTTGCTGGCATATGCTATAGTGTCTGCGTTTGGTGGCTGATTATTGGATAGATCCCTGGGTAGGGCAGTCTCTGGATGGGCCATCCTTTCATCTCAGCACCAAACTTTGTCTCTGTAACTCCTTCCACGGGTATTTTGTTTGCTATTCTAAGCAGGAATGAACTATCCATATATTGGTCTTCCTTCTTGATTTTCTTGTGTTTTGCAAATTGTATCTTGGGTATTCTAAGTTTCTGGGCTAATATCCACTTATCAGTGAGTGCATATTAAGTGAGTTCTTTTGTGATTGGGTTACCTCACTCAAGATGATATCTTCCAGATCCATCCATTTGCCCAAGAATTTCATAAATTCATTGTTTTAAATAGCTGAGTAGTACTCCATTGTGTAAATGTACCAAATATTCTGTATCCATTCCTCTGTTGAGTATAAGAGAAGAAGAATATTAGTAAGTGGCATAGAGACCATTCTTGTGATATTTTGGCAGAGTATGGCTACATATTGCCCTATCCCAAAATGATGATGATACTACCACCAAAGACTAAATTGAAGTATTTTGGATTAATGTGTTTGGCACAGGAGATTTCTTTTTTTTTTTCTTTCTTTAGTTTTTTTTTCAATTTTTATTAGATATTTTCTTCATTTACATTTCAAATGTTATCCAGAAAGTTCCCTATACCCTCCCCCATCCCCGCCCTGCTCCCCTACCCACCCACTCCCACATCTTGGCCCTGGCGTTCCCCTGTACTGGGGCATATAAAGTCTGCATGACCAAGGGGCCTCTCTTCCCAATGATGGCCAACTAGGCCATCTTCTTCTATATATGCAGCTAGAGACACAAGCTCTGGGGGTACTGGTTAGTTCATATTGTTGTTCCTCCTATAGGGTTACAGACCCCTTCAGCTCCTTGGGTCTCTAGCTCCTCCTTTGGGGGCCATGTGTTCCATCCAATAGATGACTGTGAGCATCCACTTCCGTGTTTGCCAGGCACTGGTATAGCCTCCCACGAGACAGCTATATCAGGACCCTTTCAGCACTATCTTGCTGGCATATGCAATCGTGTCTATGTTTGGTGGCTGATTATGGGATGGATCCCCGGCAGCAGCAGTCACTGGTTGGTCCATTCTTTTGATTCAGCTCCACACATGATCTCTGTAACTCCTTCAATGTGTGCTTTGTTCTTAATTCTAGGAAGGGGCGAAGTGTCCACATTTTGATCTTCATTCTTCTTGAGTTTCCTGTGTTTAGTAAATTGTATCTTGGGTAGTCTAGGTTTCTGGGCTAATATCCACATATCAGTGAGTACATGTTATGTGAGTTCTTTTGTGATTGGGTTACCTCACTCAGGATGATGGCCTCCAGATCCATCCATTTGCCTAGGAATTTCATATATTCATTGTTCTTAATAGCTGAGTAGTACTCCATTGTGTAAATGTACCAAATTTTTTGTATCCATTCCTCTGTTGAAGGACATCTGGGTTCTTTCCAGCTTCTGGCTATTATGAATAAGGCTGCTATGAACATAGTGGAACATGTGTCCTTATTGCCAGATGGAACATCTTCTGGATATATGCCCAGTAGAGGTATTGCAGGATCTTCCTGTAGTACTATGTCCAATTTTCTGAGGAACTGCCAGACTGACTTCCAGAGTGGTTGAACAAGCTTGCAGTCCCACCAACAATGGAAGAGTGTTCCCCTTTCTCCACATCCAAGCCAGCATCTGTTGTCACATGAATTTTTGATCTTAGCCATTCTTACTAGTGTGAGGTGGTTAGAGTCCCAACAAAACTAAACGTAAAGGGACTACTAATTCCTACAACTTGTAAAAAAGTACACGAAGAGTCGGTAAGCCATAAGGAGTCAACTCTTAAGAAACAAATTGAGACACGGGGTGAAAAATTACCCCTATAAACTAAAAGACCACAGGTGGAAGAACTCAAGAAATATATATAACCTATACAGCCCCCTATTTGATTTAGGATTGGTAAAGATCCTTTCCCAATCTGTTGGTGACCCTTTTGTCTTGTTGACAGTATCTTTTGCCTTACAGAAGCTTTGCAACTTTATGAGGTCCCATTTGTCAATTCTTGATCTTACAGCACAAGCCTTTGCTGTTCTATTCAGGAATTTTTCCCCAGTGCCCATATCTTCGAGGCTTTTCCCCCACTTTCTCCATCAGTTTCAGTGTCTCCGGTTTTATATGGAGATCCTTAAATCACTTAGATTTGACCTTAGTACAAGGAGATAAGAATGGATCAATTCCCAGTCTTCTACATGATAGCCGGGCAGAGGAGATTTCAAGACAGCATAGTATTGAGTGTGTTGTGTAGTTACTAGTTATTACTCTTACACAAATCTATAATGTAAAGCAGCAAGCTGAACAAAGAGAAATGCAAAATGTACAGTTTGAAGAGAAAAGGAGCAATGGGAATTGTAAATGGAGCTAAGTCCAAAGGACATGACAACCTCAGGGCAAGAGCCCATTCCTTGTATCCGTGGCGGAGTGCTCCCCTTGCTCTACATATTTGCCTGCTCATGCTGTCTCTTGAGTTTTTTATCTTTGGCATTCCAGTGGGTGTAAAGTAGAATCTCAGAGTTGTTTTGATTTGCATTTCCCTCATAACTAAAGATATTAAACATTTCTTTGTGTGTTTCTGGTCTACTAGATATTCCTCTGTTTAGAATTCTCTGTTTAGCTCTGTACTCCAGTTTTTAATTGGGTTATTTTAGTTGTTGGTGTCTAACTTCTTGAGTTCTTCATATGTTTTGGATATTAGCCCTCTGTCAGATGTAGGATTGGTGAAGACCTTTCCCAATCTGCAGGCTGCCATTTTTTTCCTATTGACAGTGTTCTGTCCCTTACAGAATCTTTTCAGTTTCATGAGGTCCCATTAATTGTTGATCTTAGTGCCTGAACCACTAGTGTTCTGTTCAGGAAACTGTCTCCCGTCTCAGTGCATTCAAGGCCATTCCACACTTTCACTTCCTTTAGATGTAGTGTATCTAGTTTTATGTTAGGTCTTTGATCCACTTAGGCTTGAGTTTTGTGCAAGATGATAAATATGGATCTATTTCTATTATTCTATGTGCAGATATCCAGTTAAACCAGCATGATTTATTGAATATGATTTCTTGTTTTCATTGTATGGTTTTGGCTTCTTTTTCAAAAATCAAGTGTCCATAGATGTGTAGACTTATTTCTGGGTCTTTGACTCAATTCTTTTGATAAACCTGTCTGGTTCTATACCAATACCATGCAGTTTTTAAAATTACTATTACTTTATAATATAACTTGAAATCAGCAATGGTGATACCTCTAGAAATTCTTTTATTGTTCAGGACTATTTTATCTATCCTAGATTTTTGTTTTTACATATGAAGTTTAAAGTTGTACTTTCAAGGTCTGTAAAGAATTGTGTTGGAATTTTGATGGGAGTTGCATTGAATCAATTGCATTGAATCTTTTGGTAAGATGGCCATTTTTACTATGTTAATCTTATTTATCTATGAGCATTGGAAATCTTTACATCTTCTGGTATCTTCTTCAATTACTTTCTTCAGAGACCTGAAGTTCTTGTGATTTTTCCCATGTTTCCACAAACAAAAAATGTTATTTTCAAATGATAGATTGTTTTGTTGTTAAAATGCCTTCCACCCAGATATTACTTTATGTTATTTATACTCTATTTACCTTACATTCTCTTATATGGCTTCTTAAAGCAACCTGTTTGATTCGTGGACAATGAATGTCAAATGGAGAAACGAAAGGCTAAAATGATCTTGCCCAGGTTTAGGAACTAACCAGTACTCTTTTATCTTGCACAATAGTGACTACATTTGAGAATATACCAGATACCAAGTCTTCCATAAAGGACCTCATCACACCTATCTCTGTACCACCTCAGCTATCACAGCTATCTATGCAGAACATTAGGCTGTGTTGAACAGAGCCATCATTTATTTTTAATATTAGAATGTAATATATTAGTCAGTATGACCCAAATATTTCTCACCATTGAAACTAAATTACATTAATGCCACTATAAAGTAGGAACTCAGGCAATGGGACAGGAAAATATGTGTGTGCGTGCGTGCGCGTGAGTGTGTGTGTGTGTGTATACATACACATACATAACATATGCATACATACATATATACATGTGTATGTATAAATATATGTATAATATAATGTATATATTGTATAATATACATGAGAGGTACTTGTTAGCAAGGTACTCATTTCTAACTGCTGTAACTCTTATTTGACACATGTGGAAAGTCTCTCATCTGGTAATGATTGTCTAAGTGGATCCATTCCCTATGGCTTTCTCTGGAACAAAATAGGGAAAGTTCCTGGGTCCTCGGGAGACGAGCAGGCCTCAGAACCTTCAAGATACAATAACATTTTTTCTTCAAATTAATTACATGTATAGAACAAATGTCAAAAGAATTTTCTTTTCTTTGAAGGAGATATATAACAGATTTGCTCATGATATCTATGCCTACCCGGAAATTGATCTCTGTTTCATTTCTGTACTTTTAACCTTTAGGTTATTTGAACTACCTCGAGTACATTGATCAACAGATTAGCTCCTTGTTAGCATGACACTGGGCTTACAAGTTTAATCACCTAAGTCCTTTAGAGATTTTGTGTTTCTTCAAAGAGGCTTATGTGTATTGGGCTATTACTTAGCATTTTTCTCCCAAGAAAATGCCTGTTACCAGCAGTAATTTTTGTTGTTTCTGGCAGTGTGCAGCCAATAGTCTTCAGCCTCTTTAATGATACTGATTTTTGAATCATATTCTTGTCTTATAATTGATAAAAAAAATTCTGACATGAAATAGAAAGCATACTATAATCCTGACTTTGCTGATGAGATAAGGCAGAAAGTCAACAGAATGTGGAGTTTTAAGGAATGGAATCCTACAGCTGTACCTTTGTGTCAGAGAAGCAGCTTCAGTGAGCTGGTCTCCTGAGTATACCACAGATGCTGTTAAGCTCAGTCACTTTAGTGTCGCTGCTGACTGGAGACCCTGGGCTGTTCCTCGTGGTGCTGAGGTTCTAGGGCTCTGGGTGTTATTTGAGGACAGATCAGTCATATCAACATTACTCATAAATTTAAGTAATTAAAATCCTTAAATATGTAGTTATATGCACATGGGTCTATATTACTGTTACACTATTAGTCAAAATATTATATACATTTGTGAATCTACTTTTAGGACTTTGACATTTAAGCCTTGGAAATAATTCTAATATGATATTAAAAAGACGGAACAAGATTTTATAAACAGATTATATGTGTTAAAACCTCTCAAGGTGTATTACAGTTGGGAAATCTCTATAACATAAAGTATAAAAAGGCAAACAGTTGTGATGGTGGTTTTGAGACCAGGTTTTACTGTGTCATCCTAGCTGGCTTCAACTTGAAGATACCCATCTCCCTCTGCTAGAATGAACCACAAAACCTGGCTTATATTTTTATTCTTGGCATTTAAATATTTACATATTCATATTTTAAAAAGTAATAGATTTTAAAGTCCCTCTTATTTCATATTTCTGATTATATATTATTTGAGTAAGAAGGGAAAATATCTATCTTTTGATTCTGCCAGGTGTCAGCCTCTCATTTATCAGCATCTATAAAGTAAGTCCATGTTGGTATAACAGATTTAGGCAGAGATGGATAAAGCGTTCCTTTAGATAATGTAAACATTGTATGTGGAAATGGGATTCAAAAGAGGCCTTCTGGTTCCTGTGGATGCAAAGTCCATTCTCTTTTTTATACGGCAGGCAAATTGCTTTTCACTAAAATTTAAAGGCCTGAAGATGTTTTGAGCCTGTGTAGTGATGTGGGATTGAGGTCTCCTACGAGAGTCTTAGACTGGAGGGCCTCATAAGAGGAAGGTAGAATTTCAGAGGAGGAAATACAAGGTAGAGTAGAGGTCTGTGATGATGCATGGAATTCTGGCAACCCCTAGAACCTGGAAAAGAAAAAAAGACAAAGAAGAAAAGAAAAGGAGAGAAAAGAAGCATCCTTCCCGTCCACAGAATCCTTGAAAGGAATACAGCTCTTGACTATTGTTCTATGGGACTCATCTTGACTTCTGACCCCTAATTTGTAAGATAGTACATCCGAATTGTTTTAAACCTCTGAGTTCATTTATTATGTCCAAAGAAACTGAGGTAATCCTAGTTGTCCTAAGAACTGAGACTCCTTGTTCATGTGGGTCAGATATTACTGAGAACCCCAAAGACTTACTTGTTCTGATGGCAGCTGTTGATGTTTAACCTATAGGACAATGATAGTAATAGAATATCAAAATACATATTTATATTTATATAAATGGTGACATGAATGTATTGTTCAAAAGCAGTAACTATATTTGCAACTAAAGTAATTCTCGAGAACATTGGCATTATTTTGTATTTCGGTATGCAATTTTGATGTCTGCATCAAAATCACTCTGATGTCTTATGCTGTTTTGGTTAGAATACATGAGAAAATTTACCTTCCTAGATAGATAGGTGGAGTAAGAAGTGCTTCAATGGCCTTACAAATACTTGTTAATATGATTATCCTGCCTCCAGGTTCCTGCCCTGATTAAGTTCCTACCCTCATTTTCTGCAGGAATAGACTACAATATGGAAGTGTAACCCAAATTTAAATTTTTCCTTCCTGACTTACTTTTGATCATGGTATTTCATCATAGCAACTGTAACCCTAAGGAGGATAGCAGTTTGTATCAGAAGTGGGGTGACACTTTTGATGTGACAGACCTGACCATGATTTTGGTGGATTGTGAAACCTTTGTTTTTGTGGGGCAGTTTTTTTCTTGTTAGAGCTGAGAAATTAGTGGTGAATAAGAAGAGACTAGCATCATTGAGGTGAAATCTTCTGTTAATTGTTTTCTTAGAACCAGCACACAGAGCTGTGCTCCAGATCTGGTCATAGCTGTACCTTGTGCTGGAAGCTGAACCTGGTAGTATAAGAGAAGAGTTACCCAGATGGCACTGATTTTGAAGGCATGAAGTGGTCCATGGAGAGTATCTGAGTCTTGGCACTGTGTGGCAGTGCTGCAGTCCCTGAAAAGAGTGTAGGAGAGGCTATTGGTGAAAGTATAGCCCACCCAGTTCATCAAGGGTCCTGAGCATTTTGGAGATGCCAGGATTGTCGGAGGAATGTTAAGACCAGCACAAGCCATGGAAGGGACCCATACTGAGATTAGGAGAAAATCTGTGAGGGTGTTGTACAGGGTGTAGTCTGAAAAGTGACCCAGACAGACAGGCCTAGATCTTGAAAGTATCCCAGACATTGATTGGATACTGAGTTATTTATACAGTTGGAGTTTGGTTTTGCTTTAATTTAATTGTGACTGTGCCCTTGTTCTTCCCTCTTGAAATAAGAAACTCTTAATTTATTTTTGATTTTATAGGAGCCCATGGTTGAAAGTCTTCAAATTTTAAAAGAAACTTTAAAATTTTTAAGGAGACTGAACTTCTAAAATATTTGAATTTGCCAGACTGTGGGACTTTTTATGTTTTAAAAGTACTTTGTATTATTATATCAATATTAGTGTGTGATCTTGAGGGATGAAAAGGAAAGGAAATGTTGTGGCTTAACAGTGATGTGTTTGTGTGTCTAGTTTTATTTCAGCTTGACACAAGCTAGAGTCATTGTAGAGGAGGGATCCTCAATTGAGAAAATGTTTCCATAAGATTGAGCAGTAGGCAAGTCTTTAGGGCATTTTCTTAATTACTGATTGATGGCTGGGCCAACCTCTGAGCTGGTAATCCTAGATTGTATAAGAAAGTAGGCTTAACAAGAGCCAGCCAGTAAGCAGCACCTCACCATCGCTTCTGCATCAATTCCTAGCTCCAGCTTCCCGCCCTAACTTCCTTTAATGGTGGACTATGATGTGGAAGTGCAGACTAAATAAACTCTTTCCTCCCTTCCTTGCTTTGGGTCATGGTGCTCATAATGACAACAGTGACCTTAACTAGGGCACCTTTTGTACTTCAGTACCTCGGACATTTATTCATCTGTTTTCACTTGTTAAAATTTAAAGAGTATCTGTATTTATTTGGTACTGGATGATGTCTCTATACCTATGTGATATGTGGTATGGTTTGAATTGGGTATCTAGCATATCTAGCTCCACAAGCATTATCAGTTCTTTATTGCAAGAATATTTCAAATTCTTGCTGTAATGTAACTCAAGATAACAGTATCTTAAAAACCTTTAGAAATCAGGCCAACAGTAAGTATTCTCAGTAGGTTGTATGTGTGTGTGTGTGTGTGTGTGTGAGAGAGAGAGAGAGAGAGAGAGAGAGAGAGAGAGAGAGAGAGAGAGAGAAAGAAGAAGAAGAAGGAGGAGGAGAAGGAGGAGAAGAAGAAGAAGAAGAAGAAGAAGAAGAAGAAGAAGAAGAAGAAGAAGAAGAAGAAGAAGAAGAAGAAGAAGAAGAAGAACTACTACTACTACTACTACTACTACTACTACTACTACTACTACTACTACTATAGAACATTTGGTCATGAATTTCAGACAATGAGCCAAGTGATCATGCTTCCTATCATCTAGTAGGAATTTGGTATTACCTGTCATACATAACATTAAATAAAGTAATTGTGTTGGTTTGAATATGCTTGACCTAGGAGTGACACTATTAGGAGGTGTGGCCTTGTTGGAAGAAGTGTATCATTGTGGTTGTTAGCTTTAAGACCCTCTTCCTAGCTTCCTGAAGGCCAGTCTTCTCCTAGTGGCCTTCAGAGGAAGATGTAGTACTCTCAGCTCCTCCTGCACCATGCCTGCCTAGATACTGCCATGTTTCTGCCCTGATGATAATGGACTGAATTTCTGAACATATAAATCACCCCTGTTAAATAGTATTCTTATGAGAGTTGCCTTGGTCTGTTCACATCAGTAAAACCCTAAGACAATAATAGATATCATTAAAAGGATGATTTGACCTGTGAGTGTAATTCAGTGGCAATGTGCCTATCAAGCATATTTGAGGCTGTGGATTTGATCCATAACACTATAAAATGCAGTCATACAAATTTCAGAGTGTTCTATAAAATATTTAAGACATCAGTTACTTAAGATTGTTAAAGGATCTGTTGTTTACATTACACCCTGCAGGTGAAGTGTCAGCTCTTGGGGTGCCATTCCATTATGCTTTTTTGTTCTTTTTAGGGTTTCTCTTTCCTTTAGCAGTGAATGGCTCATGAGGATCTTTCTCCATTGCTCATAGTCTTCTCGTTTACCTTTTAGTAAAACCTAGCTCCTAGATGTGATGCAGGATGTAAGTCTAATGGCCATATACAACATGATTCAACAGCAATACTTAGAACACAGACCTTTGTCTTTTTGGTGGATGAAGGCCTCCCTTTACTGCTAGTATATGAAAAGTCTTACTCTGTTCTGTTGCAGGAAAATTACTGGACCTAATATACTTGGATTGCTGATACTAACTAAAATCAGGAGGAACTGTGTCTTCTTGTCTAATCCCACGAGTCTCTCTTATTAGTGCTTATAGTTCTCGATTTTTCATTTAGTATCAAATCACCACTGTTACAAATATAAGCCAATACATCTTTGAGTAGTTTATGTCTTCTGCTATCTTATGAATCACCTTGACCCAGTTTTTCAGAGCTGGGAAGTGACCCCCTCTTACTCTTTAATTCATTTGCTCAAAAAGACAATAACGTTGTTGAAGCATGTGACTATGACCACTGGTGTTCAGGTGCATCCCAGCCTCTTCTCATCAGAGAACATATCTGTCCAGGAACGCAGATGTCCTGTTGACAAAAAAAAATTCTCAGTTATAATTCTTTCTTTCTGGTATATTTATAATTGAAGACATCAAATACAAAACAACTGTAGCACTGAAATCCCCTTAAGCAGTACTCATGAGAGCTGCTCATTGAGGTGACTGAGAGTATACACAGAAAGATGAGCTTTTTGGCTAATGATTATATTTAAATATACTTACTTAAAAATATATCCGACCATTTTGTGATGGTTTAATGATAATGGCTCCCATTGGAAGATATGATTATATTCTTGATCTGCAGGTGATAGGAACTATTTGGGAAGGATAGATACATAATTGAAAATTTATTTGAATGTACAAAAGCCCATTGTATATCAGCCATTTCTCAAAGTACAATGTTTATGGGAACTGTCTTCACAGTCCTACCAAAATGGCAGAGATTTGCAAAGTGACTAACATTCATGACTTTCATTTTTATTAGATAGGAATTAAGAGGGGGCATAGTTGTTATCCTCATGACTATTAACTTCCCAGCAAGAGTTGTATCCTCATAGGAGACTTTGGACAGTCTGTCGTATCAGAAATTTTGAAGGAGAAAAATGATATAAAGGGGGATCCCCCTTCAATAGCCTCTAAGCTTGCTAACATGTATATAGCTATATAATGTTCCTCCCTTAGGAACTGAGATCCACAAGTCACTGAGGATATGGACTTTGAGTCAGTCTAACTGCCTCCACCTGACAGGAGAGGTGTAGAAGATTTATAGTGTCCTTCCTTGGCAACTTTCAGGCATTAAAGGATGATCAAGGGGACACAGACAGATGGAGTTATTGTCACAGGGCAATCTATCAGTACAATGTACAGTGTGTTTGACTATAAACAAGTGGAGACAAAATTAAGGTAGCATTTGAATATACAAAATCCAGAGATAAATAGCATCACTTCCAAAAATCTACTTGATTTGACCCATTTTACTATGAACGTCTAGAGATCTAGTTTTAAAGCTGCCTACAAATGGGGTGGTAGTCTTTGACATGGTCTCACTCTGATTTTGTAGCCCTTGTAAAGCAAATGAGACATGAACAGATTTATTAGAAATATACAAAGAGCAATATTTTTATTGTTAGAAAAAGCATGGGTTCCTTGGCAGGCTAGCTGTGATTGTCTTACCTGGCATGTCAGTAGTCCATTCAGAGACCTAGGAAGTCTGATCATTGTTGTGTGTTTTATATTACCAGTTATTTTAACTTTGTGTATACTTGCCCACTGGATGTTTAAGATGATTTAAGATGATTTGAGAGTTTAAGGCCAGTTGAGAGTTTAATTATCAGGAGCGATTGGAGCTTGGAGGAGCTCCTTGCTTTTTTTGCTATCTTCTACCTGTTGTTCCATCACTTGAGAATGAGTCAGAGCCTTGCTTGACCACTGCTTCCTTTACAAGTTTAAGGATCATGTCCTTCTGTGTTGACTCTCCTTTTTAATATACACTGGACAGAGTCTACCTATAAGATATGCATGGCCTATCTGAACAAGATGGCAGGTGACTTGACAGAAACTGTGAGGGCCTTTTGAGAGATGTCCCATAATCTCTCAGGACCTGATTGACTTTGTAGGACAAGGGGCAAAATATTGTCCTGTATAGGCCTCTCACCACAGGGTTCTTAAGGATGGTGTTCAACACCTGGAAAGTCACATACACTAGTCTTATAATTTTAACTTTTGTGTACTATTTATGTAAAGGTTGGGCAAAAATAAAAAATTAAATAAGCCATGGTTAGATGCACATTTTGTTCTTTTAAGCTGGTATTTGTAAATACTACCAAACCAGTCCAGTAACTTAAGAGAACACTGTTTATTTACATAGAGGTACGTAAATAAGTATTTCAACTTTAACTTTAGGAATATTAATATCATACATATGTTAACTCTAAGTCTCATCCTTAAATACCTCATATAACTTGCTCAGACCTTAGTGACTTGTCTAGGCTTTTTGGCTTTGCATTTATATTTTCCACTCTGAAAACATCTGGCCATCTTGGGACAAAGCTTTATCGCATAAAAGACCTTTACCAAAAACACTGTCATTCTTCCATCCTTCTTATACTTCCTTTTATTTAATGTTTTTTTCTTTTCTTTTGTTTCTTAATAACACAAGATATAGTAATATTAACACAAGATATAGTAATATTTTTAATAAAATTTACCATTTTATTAAAATTAAGTTGAATCTAGGTGGCATGACATAATATCATATGTATAAGTATTTTGTAAGTTCTCAGGAAAATGCCATTGAAACAGGAGACAATAAAATAATCTTTTGTGTTTTTTTTTTTAAACAACTAACAGGATTATCTAGTACACCTGTACTTTTGGTTTTGAATGACTCCAAATAGCAAATAGAGAGAAGCAGCAGATAAATAGCAAAGCTCCATCAGTTGATGCTTATAGCACAAATCAACTAAGGAGGCCGTGATGCTGGTATCAGGGATCAAGGGTTTTAATAGAGAGTCCACTTCATGGAGGGCTCCTATTATCTGTTCCCATTGAAGGAGTTAGCAACATTTCTGTTGGGGACAACTTATCTTTCAGTGGTTCCCAAGAGCATAGTGCTTTTACTTTGCTCTGTTTTCTTTCCTTCCTGTTACAGCATCAGGGGCCCAGGATGGGGGAGTTTGGAAGACACTCGGAGATACAAACATCTGGGTCTGATGTGGGACAGTCAAAATCTAGTTCCTGAGACATCTTCTCTGTGAGTCAAGGGTACATGATAATTTGCCAGCAAAATGTCTGTACAAAGATCTATTTCCCTGTATAACAGAAGATAAGCAAGTGGTTACTTTTCTCCTAAAGGATTAGAGAAGAGGAGGAATCCAGTGATGTAAGCTGGAAAAGAGATGTTCTTGAGTCCGGTGATAGACCCAGAATATTTAGGAGAAGTAGACAAAAAGTGTGAAACAAAGGGCCTCATAGTGGTGTGGGGAAGAGAATATTCTGTATTCACTAGAGAAGGAGCCTGCCTGGAGATGCTGGGCAGAGAGACATGAACTGGACCTGTGGAGATGGCATCTCTAGTGGAACACCTGAGGAGGCTGCATATGGCTGGGTGGACTCTATGTTTCTTTTAGAATCCAGTAGAAATGTTTTAGAAAACTGGAGGAGGTTTGGTAATTAATCATGGAGGTCTTGTCTGCCATAGGAAATGTATTGGCCTTAATACATGGTGTCTTAGTGATCTATCACTGTGAAGACCAGCATGACCTTGGTAATCTTATAAGGAAAGCATTTCATTCGGGCTTGCTTGCAATTTCAGAGGTTTAGTCTATTATCAGCATGGTAGGAAGCATGGCAGCATGCAGACAGACAGCAAGCAGACAGACAGACATGGTGCTGCAGAGTTCCCAGTTCTACATCTGGATTCTCAGGCAGCAGGAAGAGACAGGTACTTGGGCCTGGCTTGGGCTTCTGAAATCCCAAACTCCACTCCAGTGATACACTTCCTCCCAAAAGGCCACACCTACTCCCAACAAGACCAAATCCCTCTCAAGTGGTGCCACATTCCATTGACCAAGCATTCAAATATCTGAGCCACTGGAAGCCATTCCTAGTCAACCCACTGCACATGGAAATACAGACACCAGGTTAACATCACATTCGTACGTAGAACAAGACTGGCTAAGGGTCCTTGGATGGCAAACCCAGAGAATAGGGTATCATAATGCTAAGAGCAGGGGTAAAAGCTCAGTGAGGAGGAGAGGCCATCAGAATCACAGCAGTAGGCTACCTGAACCCTGATAGCATTGCACTGCTCTGTCCTTTCTGTCTTTTCTCTGCTATGAAGACCTCATTCTCCACATCACATTCCTCCTTCAAACATGAGTGGGGGCCAATGTGTTATGCATTAAGCAAGTGTTTTGCACTCTGTCACACAGGCTTGGGACTGTTTATCACTCAGTGTGCCTGCTGAGTCATTACAGCTTAAATTCTGTGAAGTCTAGAATCCCTATGGATGAGTTTCCAGAGTATCTTCAGTACCTGGCCCTCACTTATGAAAGATGCAAAGCCAGAGCGCTGTGACTGGACACAGCTGCATAGATACCACATGGGCAATGCACACTAACATCTTAATTGCTTTGTAACAAACTTGAAGCCAGTTTGAAGTTTCCATTTTTGCTATTATTTGTATTAGTTAGAGAGAATACAGTACTTTGCCAGTATCCTAGTCTACTGGCATTTGCACTGACAAGGTTAAATCTAGGGAGTTTGGGTCTTAATTCTGCTTCTCAGTTTCTGGACACAGTTGTGCATATTTCTGATTGATTGCAGTCAAAAAGTTCATACAGTAGCTTCCAGATATTTCATGTTACTATGCTGATGAATTTTTTAAGTTTCAGGATGATGTTCAAGTTCAAGTTTCTGGGTTTTATTTTTGTTTCAAACTAACAAGACCTTAAACAAGACCTTACTCTGTCCTTGTCACTCTTTTTCTCTGGCTACTAGTGTCTAACTTATAATGGGCACATTTTTTTTAGATTGTAAACTCAGCACATTTCCTTTGTGAAAGTCTGTCCTTTAATTTCAGAACTCAAGTTATGTTTGGTAGATTTGACCCTTTTTGTTTGCTTGTTCGTTTTGTTCAATGTAGATCTTCAAGTCTTGTTATTTTTTCTGATTGGAAATTTCAGATATGTTCCAGGGTTTGAAGGATTTCTTGCAATTGTCATAACATAAAAAAATTTTTAAAGAGAATGATATTAAAACACAGCATGCTCATATCTTTTCTTACACCTATTTTTTATCCTATTTGTAACAGAAGAATAATTTGCTGTGGTAATGTACATTCTTTTAAGTCAGTTAAAGAGAACAGAAACGAAATATCATGTGCGTTACACTGCAATCTAGTCGTTGCCTTGCCCTGATGATCTGCTATCAAAGCACCCTGAACTTGGATGCGTGTGAGCACAGTTGCAGGCTGTATGCCTGGGGTGTATCTTCAGTCTGTCAAGCGGACTGAAATTGCACTTTGGTCCCCGAGAAGTTGGCACACATACATACAAAAGACTGGGCAAAGCTCTCGAGGGCCATTGCTTTCTAATGTTTGGTTGAAACTGAGTGTGTCTATCTTCTGAAAGGCTACTTCCTCAGCATATTAATATATTTGCATAGAGTGGCTCTGTCCACACTCTGTAGGGATGGCAGGGTTCTTTGTTGTCTTGTCTCTTTAGCTAGCTGGAGTCAAACACTCAGACTTGATACTAATTCCTGTATGGTTGTGGGCAAATAGTTACAATCTTTTTTATGGATCTCACTAATTGGACAATTATGCAGAGTATTCACACCCATGAGAAGAGCCACTGGTTATTTGTCAAGAGTGTTTTTGGAAAGCATCATGTAGCTGACTCACTCCCTGCTTTGTTTTCTTCTCCTTAGCTCTGTACTGTTGGTAAGGGATTGTAGAAAATAATTTGTAGAATACTCCATGCAGAGCCTTTGCGTTCTCTCAGTGTCAGGGCAGCGATCCCAGTGGATCTCAGGAAGTAGCTGACTTCTAAAAAGGCTAGTTGGAGGTGGAACTCCCTTTATCTTATGAATTGAAACTAAAATATGAAGAATAATATATTCCATTTTACATATGACTTTGATTAATTATTTACTACTTACAACATTTTTGTTGATCTCAATATGTTCAGAAAAGAAGAAATGAAAATGTTGAGTAGGTAATTAAAATCAATAGTTCCTTTATTTAAAAAAAAGTATTGGAGAACTTAAATTGACTAAGTTCCAGTTTAATCAAGACTGAATGTCTACTAGGAAGCTAAGGCATCTTAGATCAAGGTAAATAAAAATTAGATTATTTAATAGCTTTATAAGTACAGCCTCTGGAGCGCTGATGGGGCTTGCAAAGTCAGAAGCCCAGACTTTGGTGCATAGGGCTGCCTGTGTTTTGATGTAAGAGCTGGACATAGTGGCACATGCTGTAAGCCCAGCATTCAGGAGGTCACTGCTGATCTAGAACAGTCTTCTTCTGAGCCTCTCAGGTGTTTGCTCCTATTGAACAGTGTGAAGTGAAGCCCAGAAGAATTACAGAGGAAAATTCTCTGGCATAGAAGTTGCTAGAAACTAAATCAGTGAGAATATTTGGGAGAAATGTCCATAAAATGAATTCTATGTTATTTGGAGGAAATTTTGCTTGATTTACCATAGAAGGAAAACCAACAAGAAAACCTTAAAGTCTAACCCTATAATTGTCTTTCCCTTGAAAGCTGTCTTAGCTTCTCTGTGACAGGAGGATTGTATGCTGTGATTCACTGTCATTCCTTACAGGTGTCTGTGTCAAGCCGTGGCTGCCCTCTTTATGAAAGTGACAAGGTCACTCATGTGTGGTATTCCAAGGCTGCCACCCAAGGGCTATCCAACAGCCAGAGTGAATTCAGAAGTTATGTCAAGCAGGCTTGTTACCTAGAGCACTTCCCACAGCTGTGGGAACCATTTTTGTCTGCACATGTTTGTTACATCTGTCTCACTTCTTATTAGCAGAAAGAGTTCTGAACTCTTATTCAGTTTCCTTTAGTTTCTTTAGGATACTATTTTATTTTCTCCTGCCATTTTATGTTCCCTGTTAGTTTTACTGGTTATATTTCTATAGACAATGTTTTTCTTTCTTGTTACTTTTATGTTTTTATATTTCTTCCTCATATTCTGGATAATTCCCCAGCACTCTCTCCCTCTTAACCCACTCTCTTGTATCTGACCCATTGGAATGCTTTATTTTCTTTATTGTTTTACCTGGGTTTTTGTTTGTTTCTTTTGTTTTTAATGTAAGTGCTCACTCTGAAGCCCAGGCCAGCCTGGAGCTTACTTTGTAGCCCAGACTTTTCTCAAACCTATACTGGTCTTCCTACCTCGGCCTTAGGGTAGCTTGAACCAGCATCCCAGTGTTGTCACCATTTATTTTCAGTATCAGCAACAATATCTTCCTGAAAGCCTCCGTCTTCCTTGCAGTGGTTTATTATTTCACTATGATGTATGTACCTTTTGTATTACCATATAAACATGTATTTATTGTCCCTTAAATTTTTTTTTAATCTCAGGTTTCTGTACTCCTTATTTTCTTTGCAAAGATTTTTTCCCCTCCTGAGCAGTTTATTTAACTAGATTTAATTTTTGATTTTTTTGCTGATCTTTAATGGGAGCAACCTCACACCCAATGTAAACTCATAATTCTCAGATAAAGCATCCTCACAGATACTTTACACTCAGTGTTGGTTCTGTCGCGGGTGTCTCACCAGTCTAGGACCAGTCTGTATTCAGAGTGTAGCTTAGGGATTCCTGTACTGTATAGCCATCATGAATTCCAACATCAAACCCATACTTGCAATCAATTTCCTCTTAGTAAGCTAACTTTCCACTACCACCAGCTGTATGTAGGAGACAAAGCTCCATGTCAACTGTGTCCTGATCACCTTTAAATGAAAACATAGCTTCTCAGGCTTCTTATTATCTAGGCCCTAGAACTGTATTCGTGTTAAAATTTGCTATACAGCTGTTTGACAGTTCTGACAGCATGCCCTTATAGATCTGACATAAGCCAACTTAGGCTGTGATTTCTCTGGCTTTTAGTTTCTTGCTCATTTCTAGCAACCAAAGAGTGCCTTTCTTTTGAACATGCTTTTATTATGTTTGTGTGTGGATGTATGTACTTTAAATGATATATCTAATTAATAATTTCTGTGTTTTAGATCAGCTTGGTGTGCCACATGTCCCAAGATAGAATTTCAATTAAACTTTGTATTTTAAGTGGTATTACCCACATATGTATAAATATGAAGTAGGCATAAATACATTATAAAATATATTTTATATAATAATATAAAGTATATATATATAAAGTATATACTCATATAATTATAAAAGTATAACAAATGTAAACATTTATAGCCAATAAAATTGAAATAAAGAACACTGGCATAATAGTTTCAGTCTGATTGTTTTGCTAACTAAATTGCTGTATCTAGCATGGATCTTATACTGAACTTCATGATGGTGGTGTGATTTTCTTTATATGTAGCCTTCTTTGAGGATTGTCTTTGTACTGTGTGATATACTAATTTGACTTTAACTTCATTACAGTTACACAGAAATTTCTATATATGTGACAGCTTGCTTGTGCTAAAATGGTCCTGACTTGATATCATCTTAACTGTAAACACAAAAGCAAGTTGAAGTACTGGTATCATATAAGCATTATGATAAGGTGGACAGCCTTATTTTATGATCTTAGGTGATTATAAAAAAGGAAAATGATATTTTAGAAACATCCCGTCAAGAATCTTGTGACCTGTCTCTGGAAATGAAATTGAGACTCTGTGTTACATGACATATACCACCAACCTTATATATTCATGGGAGACTGGTTTCAGCTCCTTTTCTCCTAATAGCCATGAGACTCTGGATGGATGCTCAAGTACCTGACCATAAGTGGTTTCCTATTTGCATATAACTTTGCATAGCTGCAGTATAAGCTAAATAGGCTGGAACAGAATTTCTTAGCATAGAACAATGCCTTACATACAGTGTGACCATAACTTAAGAAATTGTGTTCAGTGTAAAGTTCCTGGACACATGTAAAATAGGTGCAGTTTCAGTTTTTTACAAATATTTCTTTATTTATAATGCATTGTCTGTAGGAACTGTGAGTTTTGCCCACTGGCTGCATTTGTCCCATGACTGTTGGAATTTAGAAGAGTGTCTTCTGGAATGTTGTATGCCTCGCTGTGGCCTCATAGCTAGCGTAGGCCACCTTGTCTGTCCCCGTTGACTTATTTATATAATCCAGGCTGGCCTGTATCTTACAGGGTGGCTGAGATTTAACTTGAACTCCTGATCCTCTTGCCTAGACCTCCCCAGTTCCGGGATTACAAGTGTGTCACACACAGTTATGCTGTTGTGTTTCTTTGGTTTTGGTCTTTTATCTATATGTCCATATAGATGCTAATCTTTGACAGAATACATTTTAGGTATATTAGTACACTTTAAAATGATTTTCCTCACTTGCTATATTTAGTAACTTACTTAATTTTGAGGCAGAGTCATATATATCCCATGGTGGCCTGGTCCATTAAATTGGGGGGATCATGGTCTGTAGTTTTCTATATGATCTTAAAACTAACATCTGGGTTCCATTTATTTTCATTTTTTTTTTCATTTTTTTTTTTTTTACAGCAATGGAAAATGTAACCAGTAGGACCTACTCTAGTTAGAAACTGGCGATTTTACCTATAGGTTTACTAGCTATGTTCCACCTAAGTGTGATTATTTACTAAGTAGATTTAAAAAACAAACAACAACAACAACAACAAAAACCTATGGCTGTTGATTTTAGAACAGGTGCATTGAGGAGGATCATTCACTCGTACCGTATCAGGAGATTAAATCTTTTAAAACTACAAGTTAGTTTACTCTTGATGGGATCTAGTATTTCATCTAATCATTGTCATCAACTTACAAGCTTAGTTTTCTTTTCTTTTTTTCATTTTTTTCTCTTTATTAGATATTTTCTTCATTTACATTTCACATGTTATCCAGAAATTTTCCCTTACCCTCCCGCGTCCCCGCCCTGCTCCCCTACCCCCCCCCCCC
>LR750228.1:130856-160783 GCA_902729485.2 Mus minutoides | reverse complement strand
ATGCCCATAAAGATACAAGAAGCCTACAGAACTCCAAATAGGCTGGACCAGAAAAGAAATTCCTCCGGACACATAATAATCAGAACAACAAATGCACTAAATAAAGACAGAATATTAAATGCAGCAAGGGAAAAAGGTCAAGTAACATATAAGGGCAGGCCTATCAGAATTACGCCAGACTTCTCACCAGAGACTATGAAAGCCAGAAGATCATGGACAGAGATTATTTTTATTTTTATTCTGTGTCAAAAATAAATGTGTTCAACTTACAGAAATTGACAGATTTTCTGAAAGGTGTTGTAGTGTTAAATATCCCCCAAAACAGTGTATAAGAGAAGCAACTCTAAAAAGTTCTTGCCAGCATTTATTTTTGCCTGTCTGCCAGTGTCTATGTCTCTATCTGTGTGTGAGCGTGCGTGTGTATCTAATTTAGTCTAAGGCATATTTCAAGAATATACATTGGTATTTCCCGAGTGTTTTAATTTCCTCAACACTTGATTGTGATGAGCATTACTGCATTCTCTGCAGTTGTTTATAGTCTTCTGTCATATGCTCCCTCACTTTAAACTGTATTATATTTTTGGTATTTGGTCTTTGTTTTGGATTGGTTTTGGGATTTGGTTTTTGTTTGTCATTGTTGCTGAGTTATAAGATTAATGGTATATTCTTATTTAGTCTACCTTCTTTATGCCTATTTTTATTTTTCTTAGCTAGATCATTATTAACAGAAGGCTTTCTATTAGGTTTAACATATCAATTTTGAATTTAATCATTAGGATATTATGCTATAAGAAATATTTCCTTACTACTTACTACAATAGGTAAAGCTTTTTTCTATAATTTTTGTAAATTTACAGCTCTAACTTTGTTCATATCTATAATTACATAAAAACCTTGTTTTATTTGGTATGTCAAAATTGTGGTTCATGTTTAGTTCTATGGATATCTTCTTGTTCACCTGCTTATATTGAGAAGGACAGATACATATGATTCAAGTACAATGAAACAGAAGTATGAAGATGTTATAATGAAACCCACTGCTTAATTAATTAAAAGGGAGAAATGCTAATATTAGAGAGTCCTTTGGGCTTCACAACATTGCCATTGCCATTTCTAGGGTGTTTATCCTAACTAACCATCATGCAGCATCTAGGGCATATCTGTGTATTTACCTCACTTTCGTATTTTCCATCCCACTCACCATTATGCTTGATGTGTCAGTCTTAGTGTATTCTGTAATGGTCTGTTGCTGTCTATTCCTTCTTGTGTTTTCAAACATGATTTAGTGGACTGTTTTGTTTCATTTGAAGGTTTTGGGAGCTGAGAGTTTTATATTTTAGAATGCTTATAGGAAGTGATACTCATGTGTTAGGTGTGAAGATATTTCTTATTAATATATGACAATTCTCTTTCTTCTTTTATATTATTACCCAGGATTTTATGTGCTAGTTCTACCACTTAGCTTTGTGATTTGCCTTTGTCTTTGGTCAAGGCTATTTCAACAAGATACAGTTAGCTACTTAGTTTCATCTAAGTATCAAAAGTATTATTTGTTTTAATGGAAACGTTTGTTTTCCATTTCTATTCACATTTACTTCACCTGTGTTGTTATTTTAGATGAAGATTCTTAGCTCATGTGTTTTCCTCCATAGTTCCAAGCATCTACATTTGGTTTAGGCAGTTGGTAAACTTATCCCCCTCTTGTTCACTGCCTCCCACACTTCTCCCCCTTTCCCTCTTCTCTCCTTCTCAGCCGGGTATCTCCCATCCACCAGCCCCTGCTGTTTCCTCTCTCACCAAGGCCAGACAAGGCAGCCCAGCTAGTAGAATATATGTCATATACAAAGCAACAGCTTTTGGGACAGCCCCAGCTCCAGTTGTTCAGGACCCCCATGAAAGTCAAGCTGCACATCTGCTACATATGTGTGGGAAGTCCTAGGTCCACCCCGTGTATGTTCTTTGGCTGGTGGTTCAGGCTCTGAGAGCCTCAAGGGTCCAGGTTAGTTGAATCTATTGGTCTGCCTATGAAGTTTCTATCCTTTTCTGGACCCATAATTCTCCTATTCTTCCATTTGAATTCCATCTACTATTTGGCTGTGTGTGCGCCTGTATCTGTATAGGATGTGCAACTCAAGTTCTGGGGAAGTCACCTTTTAGTTTCCCTTCTCCAGAAATGCAATGATAGACAGACCAAGAGCTTAGCTGTTAACCTCCTGGGCACTTCTGCATTTGGTCAGGTTGGTGGTCAAGGTCATCCAGCACAGCCCCTTCCCTGGCCACAGATGTGTAAGATTTCACTGACATATTCCAAGCAGAATATCTTGGGAATGATTTGCCCTTCACCTTTCAACTCTGCATATTTAGATAAGAAAGAATCCTAGGAGATGGGAATAAATGAAACAATCCTATGATGAAAGAGGAGAAACAGTGAAGTATATAGACCTGCCATGCTTCTGATTATTGGGATCATCTGGAACTGTGTATGAATAGTAGAGTGCTTTTTGAAGCATGTCTCTTGTTCCATATTCAGAATTCTGGGCAAATTTTCTCCCATTGAACTTCTGGCTTTGTCTCTGGTTTCATTGGTCTTCATTTTGAAGCTTTTTGTCCTTTTCTGGGTCTCTGCTTTTGGAAGTACTGGAGGAAAGGTGCTTTGAAAGGACCATTAGCCAGATAGATGGCTGGTTAGTGTTGATTTTACTGGCTATTGGCTTCATTACACTTTACCTAGTTGTGTGGTATCAAATTCTTAGTGAAAAGGCAGTCTTTTTGGTTTTCTACTCTCTAACTTTGACATGTTCTGAAGCCTTTGTACCAGGCCCAAAGGAGCCCCCTCTTTATAGCTCCCTCCTCAAGCTATTCAGAAGGGAAAATGAGAGGAGTGGAGACAATGTGCATGTTTATTTAAGATATAAATGACTTATGAATATTTTTCTTCCCAAACAGTGTGATTTTTGCATTTCTGTTTTCTATAATCTAATGAACTCAAGAATGAATTTCTTAGTTCCAGAAGGTTATTGATGAGCGGACTTCATGCTAACATTTTATGTTGTATTTTTCTATACCTCTGTTTTAATGAGATGTGGAGTATTTCATTCTGCCTGGGAAACTCAAGCAATTTCACTTTAAATTTTCCTTAAACTGTGGGTGATTATTATTTAAGTTGTAAGAGTGTCTTATAACAAAGTAGCTACCGCCTCCTCCTGTTGCAGGCTGAACAGCTCTGGATTCCATTTTCATTCATATACACAGTCAAGACTGGCATTGTTATCCCTGTTTACTTGTGAGGAAGCTGTGTCCAACCTAGATTAACTAATGCTATTAAGGTTACATGAGTGAATAGCCAAGATTTTATCCAAGGTTGATGTGAACCAGACAGAGTCTAGCTTCTCTTCAGGCCTGTCTTATTTTACTACTGATTCTCATAAATGGACATGTTGTTCATGTACTTTTCTCCCATGGTGAAATTAATTAAAAATCTGGTTAAAGTCACATACAGATTTTTAAATGAGTTTCCTGTGAGAGTCTTCTCAGGGTTTTAGGTATTCTGAAATAAAGCATTTGTTATTGGCAGAGAATAAGAAGCAGGGCACCTACAGGATGCATTAGCTCAAGAAAGTAAGAAGGCAAAGCAGCTAATGAGGTGTTTGGGAGGGACAGTACTCTTACTTAGGGACTGACAGTTAGGAACTGAGTAATAAGTCTGCATTGGAATTAAAGGGACTGGCTGGCAGACAGGCAGGCGTCGCCACCATTGTATTTTGTAAACTTTCTCCTATGGCTGTAGTGTGTTTTTTCCAAACCCACTTAATTTTTTATGAGGTTTGTAAAGGTCTTGAATAAACAATTGGGATTATACAGGTTTTCCTGGAACCTTTGGTTAATATTTTAATATGCTCTGCTTTGTCACTTTATTAAATAGCTTATTGGAAAGTTTGAAAGAGGGGTTTCCTTTTTCCTCCCCTTTCCCATGTTCTAGTAGTTAAAAATCAAATTTCAAAATCAGATTTGGATTTTAGAGGGTTTCCCTTTTATTTGGAACTCTTGTATCTGCTGGTCACCCTTGGGTTGCTATCTGGCATCTGGGAGTCCTCCACTTAAAACACACTTTAAGTGAAATTACAGTCCAGAGGGTGTGTCTTGAAAATGAGCTCATGATTGTAAATGTATGGAGAAAAAGGCATGGACAAAGGGCACAGGGAATTGGATAGGGTCAGAGAACAGGAACCAGTAGAACCTTGGAGATTACCTCATCATGACCTTTTGCTCATTAATATTTGAGTCTGATTTGTTGACATCTGGTGAAATGGACAGAGACTGAATACCTTCAAAAACATTTCTGTATTAGTGGGCAGGCTGAATGAAATTGACCTGTAACCTGAACAGGGGTTATGGAGAGAGAAAGGAAGTTTTTGTATTTTGCTGGGAGGACTTATTCTGTGGGAGCCCAGAGTACAGGAATTGTTTTCTTTGTAGAATACTGTGTGGCACTTTCATTTTGACTTGTGAGTCAGTTAAGACAATGTCCATTTGCTGTGCTGGGAAAGTGCTTCGGCTCGCACAGCAGTCCCCACCACTTATGTGAAGCGTCTATAACTATTTTAGCCTTGTAACCCTTTCTTCTAGAATCAGATAGGGCTTAGCGTTTACTCTGCTCAATTTAGCATTTAATTGCTTGCTTCCCTTGATTTGCTTCAGAAGGAAGTGCTCTCTTACTGTTTCCCCCACAGACAGAATTACTTGGTTTAAAAGTAGAAATTCATGTGATTCTCTAGAAGACATGAGCAATAAAATATTTTGAATCCATAAAACATTTTAAGCACATATACCTAGTGCTATATTTAGCACCACAGGAATAATAATTATAAATGCATTGTGCTTGCTGAACACTTAGTGCAAGTGAGGAACTGTGCTGGAAGTAGCATTGATTTTTTTTAACCCAACCATTAAAATAATTTTGTTTGTACATGGTAAAATGGAGAGGATGGCTAAAGCCAGTGTTCTAGGGCATGTTTATATATGTGCACTCATTAGTGGTTCACTCTTCATCTTTTATTGTCAATTTTAGTTTAAAAGACACATAGAATTTTTATGAAAGCATAAATGTTTACCAAGTGGTACTGGAAAGTACTGAGTGCTTCCTACTCAGAAAAAGGAAAGTGTTAACTGGAAAGACTTTCTTTAAATGATACCTACACACCTGTCTCCACCCCTGATTTGATATAAACTGATACATTTAAAAGAATCTGAACCAAATGTGGTGCCGCATGCTGTAATGCTAACAAGCAGGAACTGAAGTAGGAGGCTGATTAGTTGGAGGCCAGTCTGGGCTGTGGAGTGAGACAGTGCTGTCCAGTTAGACCCTGTGTACTGGTGTGCACCTGCCATCCTACTGCACAGGAGGCTGAGGCAGAAACCTTGGTGTAAATTTGAGGCCAGCTTGGGCTACCAAGTAAGAATCTGTCTTTAAAAAACAAACAAAAACCAAAAAAGACTGAACATTTTTAAAGGAAAACAATGATTCTTTTAAGGTACTGGCTGTGTAGCACTGATGTTGGACTTATCATCTAATTACAGACATTGTAAATTTTTTGAGAAAAAATGAACTTTAAGCAAACTGTTGTGATATCAGTAGAATTATGATTAAATAAGCAGAATACCAAAGAAGTGAGTAAAGAGGAAGAACTGTCCAAGAAACCCTTCATTGACTCCCTCTTGGTCATTGGCTAGTTGTTAAGCTTCACAGGCAGATAGACAGTACGGGGACTTGGAAGCAAAACCCTGCCGCAGGCTGAGAACTGACAGATATTCCAGAAATTGACAGACAGATACACAGAGGATTATGTCCTTGGAGAGCTAGTGACCACTATGCTGTTTAGCTGAAATGCCAGCAGGGCCATGCACAGAAACTATCAACAAGGCCCTGAGACCAAAGGCAGGATGAGCATAGATCCACAGTAATAAAGTTTAAAAAACAAGTCTAAATAACCAAGACAATCTACCTATCTAGCTGCTTGCTAGAACAAATTTCCAAACTGTTGAGGCTGAGAAGTTAATCTAAAGACTGTATAACATCTCACCTGCAGAGCACATGTACAAACCAAGATTTTCTAAAATGCTAATAAGAAGGAAAAACTAACTTTCAGTGAAAGCTCACATAGTTAATAGGCATAGGTCCTGAGAAGACTCACATATTGATATTAACAAAAACAAAAAGCAAAGAAGTAAATAAAAATAACCACAACCCTTCATAGTAGGGAAATGAAAAAAATAGCAAAAAAAAAAGAATGGAATGTTTGAACAGGATTAATATTTATTGTTTGTTCTAAAATAGCAAAATCTACAATTAAATACATATATGGACTGAGCATGAGGAAAGAAGTGTTTTATACCAGGCTGGCTTCAAACCCTGAACTTCTCCCATTTGAGTGTTACAATTCCAGATGTACACTGCTGCAACTGGTTTTATTCTAGAAGTTTTAAAAGGTACACTAAGTACATTAGACAATGGACTCAAGACTGAGTCAGGATGAGCAATCCCAAGATCAAATCTGTAGGAAGCTCCCAGGTTAGCTGAGTGCGGTGGTGCTACTTGGTAGGCAGAAGTGGGAATTCAGATTTGAGCTAACCTTGACTATATCACAAGGTCTTGTTCAAACCAGAAAGAGTAGGAAGAAAAGAAACAGAAAGGATCTCCTCTCTCCCATCCCCAAGCTTACAGAGAGAAAAAGGAAATTTGTAGAGAATATTTGAAAGGTCTAAGATGTGTTTAATTCACCTGATGAGAACTTCCTAACAAACTTATCCTAAGTGAATAACAGGAGTCGACAATTCATATAACACATTGAACACCAGTTCAGCATAGCATGCTGTTGGCTTTTGATATCCTCTGTCTGTGCATAGCCATTGTCACTGCTCTCCAGCATCATAAGAGGACCATATCACATATCACAATTCCTTAAGAAGATCAAGATTTCAACTATGGTTTCTATTGAGTACATCAAAGTAAAAAGCCCAAGATGCAACTGACTGAGTCTGCATGGGCCTGTCTACTCTCAGTGTTCCAGGAGAGGACAGAGAGATGGCAGTACAAAGCATCAATCAAGGAAGGTGGTACTCAAAGTGCCTCTGTAGTAGAGATGATTCGCCAGCTCCTTGAGACATGTGTAGTACATTGAAAGACCTGTTTTTGTAGGTAAATAATAGTGAGGTTGTTGATGCTAAATTTAAAGAAAAAGAAATCTTAGTGGAGTTGGGATGTAGCTCAGTTGGTAGAATGGTCACCTAATATGCACCAAGCCCTGGGTTCATTTCTGGCACTGCTTAAAGTGTGGTATATTACATGCCTTTGATCCCAATATTTAGACAATAGAGACATGAGGATCAAGAGTTCAAGACCACTTATAGCTTCATAGCTAGTTTGAGGTCAGCCTAGTCTACATGAATCCCTGTGTTTTAAAACCTGGTAAAGAACAAAGTCACATTGAGTGGATAGTAAGAATAATAGTAGAATTCTTATAGATGTGGCAGATGAAACTTCAGAAATTTTGGAATAAAAAATAAGATTATCCCTACATAGTTATCAATATCTACTTAGAATAAATATAATACGGAAAAAAAGTTGCCTGTTGTTAGCCATGATGATGTAACTAGTACCAGCCTAGACATTGTGTTCTGAACTGGATGCTTTCTGTTAGACAGCCAAGAGTGCAGGGTGGTGATCCCAGAGAAATTAGATAATTGGAACCCTACAATCTCCTGCTAGAGAACCTGGAAGAATGGCACTGCTATTGGTCTAGGAAGACCGTGGCTAGAGCTTAGAACAAAGTGACTGCTGTGTTCATGAAGTGGTTTAATGTTGAAGATGCGATGCCATCTTGAGAAATAGAATGAGAAGTGAGCACAGGGATTCCTGGGAAGTTATGCCTAATTTTTTCACATGTGAATTGGAATATATGAGATCAGGCAAACAAAATAATGGAAGTAGACACAAAGCAGCCAGTGTGCAGAAGATAAGCACTTACCAGGATTCACAAAGAGGCGAGGTCTTCAGACTCAACTTTCCTCAAAACCTTCAGTAAAGACACTAAACGTGTAGTAGCACATTAGGGCTTAAGTTAAGCCTTGGCCTAAGGTGCTTCTATATCAGAGATGATTCCAGCCTTCATATTCATATGCTGGGAAAAGAAGAGGTGATAACTTCCTGTTTAAGGAGACAACTTAAATGTATAGTCCAATAGTATCACATTCTATGACAGGCTTTGACTGGATCCATAATTAGGAAGGATGGTGTAGGGATGGCCAGAGGTTGGCATACAGAGGAAGCTTGTTGTTTCTGCTCCTGCACTTGTCATAACCACATTTCTTTTCTTTCTTTTTTTTTTCTTTTTCTTTTTCTTTTTTCTCATTGTGGTGCTGGACATGCATCCCAAGGCCTCAAACACCCTTAGACAAGTGGTCTATCACTCAGCCATACCCCAGCCCCTCAGAACAGAGTTTACAGTGTACAAGAGTAAACTAATACTAATAATGGCCACTTTTGATGCAAAGTAGGACGGTAACTAGTGATACCATCCAGGAGAATAAACTGTGTTTTTAATATTAGTGAATATATAAGTGCTTTGAATGCTTTTATAAAGATAGTTAAATATTAATTTAAAATCTATTTTTTAAATTAGTTTAGAATATATTTATAAATCTCAATGTTTTGTAAGAAAACAAAATTATAATGACATTTCAGAGGTCTTTTTTTGCTTTGAGTTTACTGACACATCGTAGAGCAATAAGTACTGGTTTGTATCTAGAGACTATTGCCAAAATTTATAAAGATCTTTTTGGAAATAATTTTTTTCATATTTATTTCCTCTTAATATTCTTTCTCAGTTTACTTAACATTTTGGAATATTACATCTCTACTGTTAATTTTAAAATAATATGCCTCTTAGCTCCATAGTTAAGTTTTGTGAATATAGCTTACTGTTTTAATTACCATGACTAGTAGGATTAAACCAGTATTTAATGTAATTGCTGTTAACCTATGTATTCTTCCAAGGCTATAAGATGTGCAAGTATCATGATAGAGAACCTTAAAGAAATCCTAATTGAAAAATAGAATAAGTTATTTAAACTTTCATATCTAGGGATGTCCACAAGGTACAGTGCTTGCTTAGCATACACCTCAGGTTGACCCCAGTACCACATAACTTAGGCATGGTAGTGCCCACCTACAACACCCACATTTTGGAGGTTGAGACGGTAAAATCAAGGCTACTCGTGGCTATATAGCAAGTCTGAATCCATCCTGGGATAGTGTGATTCTGTTGTAAATACATAATAAAATAAAGAAATTAATAAATAGATTTAGTTAGCATTTGGTTTTAACCTATTAACTTTGTGGTTTATATGTTTGTGTTTCAGGGAAAGGTGGCCCAGACAGCGTGTATGTCAGCTTGCAAGCATTTAGCCACATCCTTGATGCAACTTTTGCTAGAAGCGGAAGTGCGTCAGCTCACTTTGGGAGCATTACAGCAGTTCAACCTGGATGTCAGAGAATGTGAACGTAAGTCTGTGAACCATCTTTGCTTACTTGTTTTATAAACTTGCATTGTCTTTGATGTGAAAGAAACACTGACTGAACACTTTTAGGCCTGTTGAATCAGTATTCCTCATAGAATCAGAAAATATCTGGATGGGAAACTTATCTTGCAGGACATTTAATTTTTATTTTTATATTGATGTTTTAAAATATGTTTTAATTGATATATAATTATATCTTCTTTCCCCTTCCTTTTCTTCCTCCAGCCCCTCCCATTTACCTTCCATTCAACCCCTTCCATGACACCTGTAACTTACAAGTTGATAGCCTCTTTTTAAATTATTGTGTATATATACAAATGTGTGTGTGTGTGTGTGTGTGTGTGTGTAAATACAATCTGCTGTGTGTATATTTTTGTTGGTGGTATTTATATGGTTTCAGAGCTTCCCACACTCTACTGGCCAACCAATAAGGGAGCTCACCCCTAGGAGAGGCTAATTCTTCTTCCAACAATCACTGTGGCCTGTAGTTCACTATATAGAAGTGTGATCCCATGAGTTGTTCCCCATTCCTTCTTTTTTTTTTTTTTTTTTTTCGAGACAGGGTTTCTCTGTATAGCTGGCTGTCCTGGAACTCACTCTGTAGACCAGGCTGGCCTCGAACTCAGAAATCCGCCTGCCTCTGCCTCCCAAGTGCTGGGATTAAAGGCGTGCGCCACCACGCCTGGCTTCCCCATTCCTTCTTAATGCGGCCATTTGATATTACCATTGTTTTTGTCTTATTTATCTATTTCTAGGAGAAAATTTCACAGCAGATCCCTTGGTATTCTGCCTCTTGCTATCCTTCGCCTTCTCCTTCATGTTCCCTAAGGCATAGATGTATAAACAGTATTATAGGTGTATCCATTTGGGCTTTGCTGCCATGATATCCAGTTATGGTTTTCTGGGATGGTCTCCATTTGCTGTATAGAGAGGCTTCTTGAAGAGAATTGGTAGATACCTTTATCTGAGGTCTAAGGATAAGATTTAGAGTGTAGTATGCTGGTCTAACAAAGAAGCAGCAAGAGTTTCTTTTCTAATGTCATTGACCTTACTGACCAGGTTATTTATCTTCTTTGACATATAGAACATTTCAATAATTGCTATTCAAATAGTTCTTATATCTACATGTTTTTCAGCATTATTCCTTGGTTAATTTTCCCCTCTGGTTCTGAGTTACATTTTTTAATGCTTTGCATCTTTATCATTATTTACTGAATTCCTGAGATTTTAAATTTTACCTTGTTTGGTGTTTTAATTTAAAAGATTAAAATTATGTGTAAGTCACATGGAATTGGTCGCATACAGTCAAGGGGTGCTCGTAAGCATTCATACAGTCTGTACAGCCTTTTCTCCCAGCCCCATAAGCACAGTTCCATAGCAAATCCCTTTGAAGGGTTGAGTCCAGCATGCTAGAGAGTAGAAGGCCTTCTCTCCTGCTTGTTGGAAACAGTAGGTACAACTGGACCTACACAAATTATTATGTCTTTTCATGCTTGCTCTTTTCTCCACTTGGGAAATTCCTTTCAATAAACATGTACTTTTGTGCTTTTTATGGTTTTATTCTGAAATGTCCACTACAAACTCATGTTTTATTCTTCCTCAGATGGTGATGCTGTCCTTTGAGACACTGAACTTGATGCTTGTAGATCACTAGGGGCAGGCTTTAAAGATTTTAGAGTGACTGTTGATTTCAGTATTGTCCTGCATTCTGATCTCCTATGAGCTGAGGAGTCTCTCCATATGCTTCTGTTGTTGTGAATGCTACCATGCTTTTCCCAATAGGCTGGATGGAAATTGAAACCTTAGATAAATTATATCTCCCTTAAATTAGTTGAGTTAGATGTTTTGGTCACAACAGTAATCACAAAGTATCCAGTGAGACATTTGTGATTTTCAGCATCTACTCTGTTTTGTTTTGTTTTGTTTTTTCTATCTAGTGACTTGAATTTCCACCACTGTTTTGTTTTGTTTAAATGAAGGTTAAAATCCTTGACTATTGATTATATTTCCTCAAGTGGTGATTTGGAACCCAGTGTCTTGACTATGCTAGGCAAGTGCTGTAGTACTAAGCTAGCCCCATCTCTCAAGCCTTTAATTACTTTATGTGCTTTAGAGTCCCTAAACATTTTCTGTAATAAAGATATATGTATCATCAGTATAATGAAAAAAATTACCTCTAAAAAATCTTGGAGACATATTTATATGAGTCTGCTACTATATACACCATAGATTAATGGGCAGAGGAACACTCATTCCAGTGTTATTAAAAAGAAGCTAGACAAAACAGACATCTAGAGAATGGAGTGAGAAACTAGAAAAGAGACAGTTCCTGAAGAACTGTCATCCTCAGAGAAAGAAAAAGATCTATAAGAACTTACTAAGGACAGACAGATTCTAGGTCATTCTGTAAAGCAATAAAAGAAAGGGTACCTACACAAGTGTGGTTGGCTTGCTAAGTTGAAAACACACAAACTAGGCCAGGAGGCATGGCCATGGGTCTTGAAAACTCAGAGATGGCTTAGTGGATAAAGTACTTACCATGCAAGCATGAGGACTCAATTTGAACCCTTGAAACCAAAGTAAAAGCCAGGCACAGCACCATGGATCTGTAATCCCAGATCTCCTACAGCAAAATTGAAATCAGAGACAAGAGAATCCTCAGAATCTGGGAACCAGTTATTTGGCATATGCAGTGGGCAGGAAACCCCATCTCAAAAAAGAATTAGAAAGTGAGAACTGACACCTGAAGTTGTCCTTTGACCTCCACATATACACCATGGTACACATGTGACTACACTTACACATGAGTATGCATGTGTGTGTGTGTGTGTGTATCATACATATAGCATATTCTTAAAAGTAAAACCATTGCTTTACTTTCTTACATTTCAGAAACATATATAATTCTGAAGATTTCATGCAAGCATGCTAATACTCAGTAGTGAAAAACTCTTCCTAGAAGGTACCTAGTAGATGGTTTTTATCTAATTAGCCAAAATTCATTCACATAATTCATGTCTTAACCAGTTATTTGCTAGAAGGATAGAAGCATACCCACTGGCTAGATTAATCATAATTGATTACTGGAGCCCAGAACAAAGCCATCCTCTTGAGTTGAAGAAAGAGGGAGTGCGCTTTGTGTTAGGTGAAAAAGAGGGAAGAGGCTTAAGTTAGACTCCTGACAGTTTCACAGGGAGGGAAGGCATGAGTGATAGGCAATGATTGATGGACTCTGTCATTGTGTTTCCATAGAGCTAAGAGGCACAGCAGATGAAGGGAGAAACAGTGGAGCATAAGACTGAGAAGAAGAGAAATGTTCTGGCCAGAATAGTGCAGAGTGAAAAAATGTCACATTTAGAACCTTATTCTCAAGTAGTTTGTATTTAGATGAATTAAAGACTCTTTGTGGGATCTTCAGGTGAGTTCACTCCTTAGTGTAGGGGCAATTCTCCATTAAGAGTAAGAATGCAGAAATCGTCCTCTTAAGAGGTGGGAGCACAGTGTGTTAACTATGCCCAAGAAGTTTCCAGTTCTCAAGAGCCAGTATTTTGGCAGGAAGGCCATGTCATATTGGAGTAGCTTCAGAGTTAATTAAGGTGCAGGACTTGACTGTCCTGCTAATAAAACTAGCATCAACATTCAACTTGACTACTTGTGAGAGTTTGAATGAGAATCATCGCCCTAGGCTGATGGTTGAATATTTGGTCCCCATTTGGTGGAACTGTTTGGGAATGATTAGGAGGTATGGCATTGTTGGAGGAAGTATATGTCTTGGGGTGAATTTAGATGTTTCAAAACCCCATGCCATTCCCATTTAGCCCTCCCTACCTGGTGATTGAGCATCAAAATATAAATAGTCAGCCACTGGCCCAGCACCACACCTGCCTGCCTGCCTGCCTGCCTGCCTGCCTGCCTGCCTGCCTGCCTGCCATGTTTTTAGCCATCATGTTCATGGACTCTAGTTAATCTTTGAAAACTGAAAGTCCCAAGTAAGTTCTTTTTTCTATAAGTTATGTTGGTTATATTGTCTTATCACACCAATAGGAAAGTAACCAAGACACTATTGTAGGGCCTGAGAGTTTTACTGAAACTCAGAATTTACCTGGAGACTAACCATTGAATGGCCTGACACCCTATTAATAAACCCAGAATCCGTCATGAAAATCTCTTCTATATATTGAAGAGTCCCTGAGCATCACTGATTGAGGATTTAACATTTCATTTCTGACTGGCAGTAATTTATCTGTCAAGAAAACTTTCCATGGACATTTATTTCAGTTAAAAAGAAATTCTATTCTGTGCCTTTCCCTATACCACCCCCTTCATTTTTTACTTTAGATGCTCAATGGTCTATAAAAAAATTTTAAAGAATTGATACATAAAATTCAAATAGTTAGACAGAGGCGTATAAAGAAGCCCAGTGACAAGTTAATTAGCACTTATATCTTCCTACCCACTGGTTTATGTGAGAGATAGTTTCTGCTTTTTGTCTGTGAGTCCTTGGAGGAAGTGTCTAAGTCCTGAAAGAATATGCGGACATGATGAAATGTGAGTGTGCACTGAAGGACTCTTTTTTTTTTTTCAAATTTTTATTAGATATTTTCTTCATTTACATTTCAAATGCTATCCCAAATGTCCCCTATACCCTCCCCTGCCCTGCTCCCCTACTCACCCACTCCCACATCTTGGCCCTGGTGTTACCCTGTACTGGGGCATATAAAGTTTGCAAGACCAAGGGGCCTCTCTTCCCAATGATGGCCGACTAGGCTATCTTCTGCTACATATGCAGCTAGAGACACAAGCTCTGGGGGTTCTGGTTAGTTCATATTGTTATACCACCTATAGGGTTGCAGATCCCTTCAGTTCCTTGGGTACTTTCTCTAACTCCTGAATTTGGGGCCCTGTGTTCCATCCAATAGGTGACTGTGAGCATCCATTTCTATATTTGCCAGGCACTGTATAGCCTCACAAGAGACAGCTATATCAGGGTCCTTTCAGCAAAATCTTGCTGGCATGTGCAATAGTGTCTGTGTTTGGTGGCTGAATATGGAATGGATCCCCAGGTGGGGTAGTCTCTGCATGGTCCATCTTTTCGTCTTAGCTCCAAACTTTGTCTCATTTTTTCCAGCAAGGCTCCACGGCTTTCCTTATCAGTGCTCCAACACAAGAGCCACAACAGTCTCCAGCACTGGGATCTGAGATGTGGTGTTAGAAGTTAATTCAGTAATCTGTCCATTTATTCAACAAAATATATGTAGAGCTCTAGCTCTGCAAAGTACTGTGCTGGACACCGGCAGAGAGCAGATGTAGTAAACTTCAGAGACGATGGTAAATTGATTAGATTTGTGTTTCCAGGAGGAACTCTGATATTCCAAGAAGTTGAAAGTAGTCCAAAGGCTATTTTAACTCCTAGTGGAGGGGATTTGGGTCTGAACCAATAGCTTATTTAACCTCCCTAAGCAGTATCCTGGAAATACAAAATTCCTGTATGTTCTCATACAAAGTCAAGTGGATAGATGTAAAACTATTGAAGGGATTTGATTTTTCTCTTTTACAATGATCATTTCCTTATCTATATGTCTATATATTTTATTTTCTATTTTTCTGTTGTGTATTCAATTTCCTAAAAATTATTTAATGATTTAAAACATCAAAAGCACCAAATAATGAAACCAAATGTATGTTACATAACTATCATTTTACTGTAACCCACCATTTCCCATAAACTTTTCCATATGATTATCCGAACAAGAAGTTAAAAAAAATCAATATATTACTGTAAATTATCTTAGTGTGCTTGTTTGTTTTGCTTTGTTATTTTGATTTTCAATGCCTGGCTAAGCTTGGCTTTGGCTTACTACTGTAAAAAACGCAAGGTCCCGTAGTCTTCCACATTATCACTCTTACACTAATAATCCTTAATCTGCAATCCAGGGAGTCAATGTGGAGACTCTTCCTAATCTCAAAAGGCAACATTAAAACAAATTTAAGATCTCAGTGAACCTCCTGCGATATAAGAACAACAGAAAACTACTTGTCATTTCTGCACTCTAATGGAAAGATGAAATTTCTTTCTAACTTCTGAAAGAATTCATTTGGGTGCAATATCAGTCACCAGGTGCTCCTACAAAGTTTTAACTATTTCATCTCTTCATATATATCCACTAAATTAATGTGTTCAAGTCTTTGTCTCAAGTGGAATAGTCACTGTGTGCTAGTTAGGCAAACTTTAATGAGCCTGCTTATTTCTGGTCATTCTACTGGATGTTAGGGATTATGGATCCTTTGTAGAGAGATCCTTCTGAACTGCAGGCACTTAGCCCAAATACGTGCTGATTGCTGTAACTGTGCCCATTTTAAGTTTTCGTCACTAGATGAAAATAGCTGCCTTTGGCTTCTTTCTCTTCAGTCACTCTTCCCAAGAGTCTCTGAGATTGACTTATTTATGACCTAACTTATATATTCCTAATGTGAGGAAGTGGAGAGAGAACCTCGGAGCACCTAGTGGAAGCAGGTAAAGCATGTGTGTTGTTCATGTTGCCGCCTTCATCTACTGCCTCTGACGCTTGAGTATGTGAAGAGAGTTCCTTAAATCACAGCTGTACCAGAGCTACGGCCAAATCTGCCTCAGCCAACCAAGCAAATAAGGAAAGTGACTATTAGCTTGTACCATAAATCAAGCCTGTACAGTTGGATGTTCTACAGTAATTAAGTTGTCAATCAAAAGGATATTAAGTCATGCAGAATGCATAAGCACCCAGTTTCCCCTGTTTTCTGCTCTGGTTCCCAAGACAACACATATTTCCTTCAAGATATATTCTTTCTTACTTTTCTTACTACCCCAAAGCATTTCAGTTTGGATCCTGGTCACAAGACAAAATGTCTAAGTGACAGTAAAGAACAGTGCTTCTCTTCTCTGGCAAGGACAAAACAAGGCAAAAAACCTTGTTGGGGAGGCCAAAAGATCAAGAAGCCATGGTCGCTCAGTCCCTGTGCGTTGGTCATGAGAACATGGCAAGTTTGTAAAGGTAGCTCAAGCCGGGTTCTTCACTTCATGCTCTTGGGTTTTAGCTTACTCTGCTAGTTAGCTGCAGGCAATCTTGGGGCTCCTTAGATTTTGCTATGAAAATTCTCTTTAGTTTCTTCATATAGACATTTCTTTTTTTTTTTTTTTTTTTTTTTTTTTTTTTTTTTTTTTTTTTTTTTTTTTTTTTTTTTTTTTTTTTTTTTTTTTTTTTTTTTTTTTTTTTTTTTTTTTTTTTTTTGAGACAGGGTTTCTCTGTATAGCTCTGGCTGTCCTGGAACTCACTCTACAGACCAGGCTGGCCTCGAACTCAGAAATCTGCCTGCCTCTGCCTCCCAAGTGCTGAGATTAAAGGCTTGTGCCACCACTGCCCAGCTAGTGTACACATTTCTAGAAAGAGCCAAAATTTACTGTTTTGATTATAAGCTATCCTGTAATATTAAAAGCAACCACATGACTCAGATTCCTCTGCTGTTTGCAATCCATAGAAAGCAACACAATCTCAATCCTCCAGTTTTCCTTCCTCCATGGAAATGTGTTCCCATGTGACCTAAGATAATACCTTCGGGTGTGAGCTTGGCTACCACATTTCACAACTTAGTGTTCAGCGGCAGCTTTTTCTGCCATCACTACTAGCCAACTTCAGATATTCTACTTTCTCTTTTGTTTGGTACTTCATTCCCCAGCCACAATGTCTTTGATGTATTATTAGATATACTTATTAATAAGTGTTATTAGTCACTGTGCTGTGATGCCAAAAGACCTGAATAATGTATAAAGCGCAATAATGTGTTTCTTAAGATTCCTGAGCATTGAAGGTCAAGATCAAGATGCCAAAAGGTTTGACTCTGCTTCCAGCATGGCCAGGATGAGCTTCCCCAGTGTTCTTTGGTCCATTCGTGGGGTCAGTGATCCCATGCCTAAAGGCTAAACCCTCAGCTTCATGCTTTTGCTCTATGGCTTAGTCACAACGAATATGCAGGCACGCAGTAGCGAGCTGCACAGCAAGGAGCACACTTGAATTTGGGGCAGTTCCAGATTAGATGAGTGTATGCTTTACCATATAAATTTCATAGAGGTCAGGAAAATAGCAGGCTGTACATTATGTAAGCCAAGGATCCTGTTTGTCCTCTCCATCCTGGCTCTTTTGTACCAAGTATAGTGTCTGACTTAGTACTTGAAGGATAAATGATTCTTGAATTTGCTAAAACTGATACAGGTAACAACTACAGTTTCTAGCTCACTTCTTCCTGCTGCAAGATTGGGGGTGAACAGAGATATGTAGTCCCTGTTCACCCCCAACATTATGTGATGTGAAGAGTGGGACAAAGAGAGACATGATTGGAATACCAAGTTCTATAAGTTGGTGGGTGGTACTTTTAGTGCCCATACCCTGACATTCTCCCTTGTGGGTTAAAAGGCCACCCTTTCTCTTAACAGGCAGTTCTCAATATGCCAGCTACACTGTGCTTAAGAATTAGAATTTAGCCAGACAGAACAGATTGTCTTTGATTCTTAGGTGTGCAGTTCAGTAGGTAGGTCATACTCATTCCTCTAGACCCAGAGTGATCCTTTGTGAGAGTGACTGAATGAATCCCATTCTAGAAGATAGCTTTCACATTGTTCCTAGCCTTTGTCCTCATTGAGAGTCCTGGGCTGAAACCCATTAGCTTCAGTTTTGCTACCAACTAGCTATGTGGTCTTGGGTATCCACCACTAATGTTTGGACTTTGGGCTCTACTTTTACAGGATGGGAAATTCACATTAGATTATTTCCAAGATAGATTTATTATGAGGGGAAATTATGTAGATTTTTTTAAATTTCTGCAAAGAATTGTAAGGATTAGAGAAGATAAGGTGTGTGAAGTATTATGTAGATCAAGTATATAAATATTTCTAATTACTAAATATTTAATATGTTGTTAAAATCTTTGGTATAGATACACGTGATGTCCTACCCTGTAGGAGACTTCCATCTAAGAATATAGTTAGAAAACAAGCTTCCAGTGATCCCGGAGAGTTTTAAGTTCAGTGGCCAGGGGCACAAGGTCAGAATTCTTTGTTTTTTACTTTCCTCATGAGAAACCTTACGTGTAATTTTTTAAGAATGGAAAATTTGCTTTATATTGTTTGTCTTTGGATAATGATGGGTCAGAGCAGTCGGATTATCAACATGGCTGTACTTTATACAGTGGTTGGAGGTGTCTGTGTTGTGGGTGAGATCAGAATTGCCACAAAGACATGTTAGTTAAGCAGTCCTGAATCTCAGAGGACACTACAGAGCTGATTTTCTTAGGATACTTAGGGTTCAGTACATGCATAGAGAGAAACAGATTTAAAAATAAGAAGTTTGCTTTCTGCGAAATTAAGTAAATCTTGGAAATGCTCATTTCCTCTATTTGACAGCATTGCTTCATGCTATGAACAGTTGCTTCTTGACACAGTCTGCTTTAACACTTCCTCCAGAAGATGCTTTTGAAATCACAGCTGAAGTGTTTGTCCTTCTTCACCTATTAAAAGAGAGTAAGGTTTGCAGAGAGCCAAGTAGCTAAAATTTACACCCAATTCAGATTTAACCCTCATTTACCAGGTTAATAATAATTAAGAGAGACCCCTTTTATTAAAGAAAGAGCTTGGAGATGCAAATTCTATGTAGTAGCCTGCTGGGATATCCAGTGTGTTTCAGTACCATTAATTCCAGTCCCGTTAGCTGTTATCCTCAGCATCACCATGCAAATTATAATTCTGAAATGCACATTCTCTTTCTGCCCTCTTCCATCAGAGAAATATGAAGGTCAGAAGATTGACGATGATCTTCAAGTTTGTATGCAGAGAGATAAAACTTGTTTTTCTAATTTGCTATGTGCTGCACATGTGAAGATCTAAGGGTAATTAGTTGTTATTGCTTTAACATGATGAAGACAATAACTTCTCCATAAGAAAAGCTCCATGGTTAATAAATTTTGTCTCTGGTTGATTGACTGGTTAATGGAATCAGAAAAGTATTTTATGTCTGTGCTTTACAATACTGCTTCACTCCCTACTTGGAAGGTTTATAGCTGGTCTTTTTTATCATTTGTTCGCCCCCCTCAGCTTTATTCTGTATTATTTCTAATTCTCATTTTAATTAGTACATGTGTGGAAACTTGAAAAGTGGAGCAAACCATGAGGCTGGTGATGGTGTTTATATACAACCTGTATCGGTTCAGATTCTCTGTCACTTGCTACGTTGTGGTTTTACACTGGCTGTTTTATGTCAAAATCAGAACATTTAATGTAAGTGCAGTGGAAATGCACAATAGAATGAAAATGGTCCTAACACTAACTAACATCAGTTTTCTTGGCTGTGTAATTTTTAATCAGCTGCTGTGAGCACTTCTTTGGAAACCTGGGCTGTTTGGCTCCCACCTGCCTCATGAGGTCCTGCTGGAAGCCTTTGTTTGCCTTCATGGCTTGCTCCTGCAGTACTTTTATGGCTTATCTTTCTTAGCCATGTGAGCCCAAATAGAAGGCCTCCTTGCCGTTAAAATGGCTATGTCATTTCTCTTTGGCTGTGGGTGATGGACCCCGTGCCCTCTGGCAGGCCCAGCTCAGACATGGGTCACTGAGTAGTACCCACTCAGCACTTATTTTGGTTTGGGGATGAAGTTCCTTGAATTCCAGGAGATAAGGCCGTCTTTGTTTCTCTGAGTCCACTGCCAGACACCCAGCCACTTGATCGTAGATGCTGGCAACCTGAGCAGTGGGGGCAGGCGGCCGGCTCTCCCTCAGCATGGCCTGAGGTGCCATCCTGTCAAGAAAATGGAGATGGATTGTCCTGCTCTAACCTCATCATATGTCACTGTCAAGCATGCTGCTGCCTTCCAAAGATGGGCCAGCATAGACAAAGTACCTTTTCTGGTGGCAGATGTTACCTTGGATTGCTTCTGGGATATTAGTGATGAAGGAGTACAAAGGGCCCATGCATGAAAGGTCTTAATTCCCCAGTAAGTTTCTTATGTGCGGGCTCTCCACGGACCTGCACGTTTGGCTGGCTGTTGGGCCTCTGTGTCATCATCTCATCTCTGAAGGTAGTGGCTGGTTCCTCTGTGAAACTGTTTAGATATTTTCTTCTTGTTTTCATGAAAGGCTTCACGAGGCAGATAGTGGCAGTCACTTAGGCCACTGAGAGGTGCCAGGCGGCCATCTTCCTGCTTTATGGTCTGAAGAAGGATGGGCAGGATTTTAAAAGGTTGTCATTCTGGTCTTGATGTTATTTCCTTTATTCTCTGCATTTCTTAGCTAAGCACTCTCAGTTTTCAGTCCTCAGTTTTTCTCAAATTTGAGACTGTCTATACTTTGAACATGTCAGATACTAGAAAGTTTACAAAATGACATTTCAAAGAAGAGATAACAGGCACATTATGTCTGTGGCCACTTTCCTATCATGTGGTCCTGCATTGGCTAAAGCACATTGGATTCTGTTTTGGAGATTATATAATGATAATCAATTTCTCAATACTTTTCACTGTTTTTTAAAGAAATTAAAAGTAATTACTTAAAAATTTTACAAACGTGGCTGGAAAGCAGCCAAGAGTTTTCACTAAAATGCCATTGAACAGTAGCGTATCTGAGCCATCCTAGCCAGGGTGCCTGCCTGGTCCAGAGAGAACCAGGGACTCCTGTGCAGACTTCCTTTTTGCTGAAACTGTCTTTGCTTGGTGCTTGTATCCCTCCACCAAGCCATGTGTAACTTCTTCCTCAGGCCAGAATTGTCTTGTGTAGAGCAGACCACCCCCCAAGAATGTCTGGTGTGTCCCCGTTCTTATTGTCTCCCTGTGATTATGTGGCAGTTTATGCTGTGTGTGTTTTCTTTGGCTTCACACGATGTTGTTAGGGCTAATACCAACCATTACTTATTTTAATTGGGCTGTTTTATAGGGTATTAACTGGGAGAACATATTACATACCAGATCTTTTTTTAAAAAAAATAGCTTTAATTGTAGAAAGTGTGTGTGTGTGTGTGTGTTTGGTTATTTTATTTTGTTTCATTTGTTGTTTTTTATTTTGTCTTTGTTTTTGGAACTAGGAAACTAACTTAAGACCTGGATTTGGCAGGCAAATGCTCTAGTAACATTACAATCTGTCTGGCTTTTCAGGGGACCAATACCATGTTTTGCAGCAATGTATCCATGTGTAAAATAGTGGATGTAGAATTTGTAAGAGATTTTTAAAAGGAAATATTGTCCTACCTTTCCACTGTTCTAGGTCTCAGCATTTAATGATCTCCTTTCAGGTCTGCTGTGCCCATTGCATCATCAGGTTAGTGTACCACAGAGGTTAGGGTGCCACTGAGGTTAGGGTGCCACTGAGGTTAGGGTGCCACTGCTGGATCCCCTCTGATGTCCCTTTACCTGCTTCTCTCTGTGTGTCTCTGTCTATCTGTCTGCCTCTATCTATCTATCTATCTATCTATCTATCTATCTATCATCTATTTCTATCTCACTGTGTGTAGTAAACTACCTTAGGATTTTCTATTTCATATTCTTAGATTAGAAGTTATAAAATATTAAGAAAATATCATCACTAAGTTTTTTTACTTAGAAAAGTGAAATGTCCAGGCATAAATCATTCTGTAGAACTTTTAGGGTACTGCCCATAATGTTTCATAGTAGTGGGTAACCTGGATTTTGCTGCCATTTTCTATTGTTCTCCTGGTCAGAAGAAGTAGGAATAGTAGGATCACTGGTTAGATCAGTATATCATGGCCTGTGTTGTTTCTTTGTTTTTTGTTTTGGTTTGGATTTTTGTTTTTATTTTTCTTATTTTTATTTTTGTCTCCAAGAGGATGGTCCCACCCCCACCTCCCATCCCCCTTCAGGTCTACCCTGCGCCTGAAGACTCAAGTCTCTCTCTCCCTGTTTTGTTTTGTTTTGTTTTGTTTTGTTTTGTTTTGTTTTGTTTTGTTTTGTTTTGTTGAGAAAGGGTTTCTCTGTATAGCCCTGGCTGTCCTGGAACTCACTCTGTAGACCAGGCTGGACTCAAACTCAGAAATCCACCTGCTTCTGCCTCCTGAGTGCTGGGATTAAAAGCATGTGCTACCACTGCCCAGCAGGCCTTAAGTCTTCTCCCACTGAGGCCAGAATAGGCAGTCCTCTGCTGTATATTTGTCAGGGGCCTTGGACCAGCTCATGTATGCTGCCTGACTGGTAGCTCAGTGTCTGAGAGATCGGGGGAGGGGGAGGCAGGTTAGTTGAGACTGCTGGTCCTCCTATGGGGTTGCCCTCCTCTCAGCTTCTTCCAGTCTTTCCCTCATTCAACCACAGGGGTCTCCGACTTCTGTCCTTTGGTTGGGTGTAAGTATCTGCATCTGATTCTTTCAGTTGCTTGTTGGGCCTCTCAGAGGACAGCCATGCTAGGCTCCTACCTGTAAGCACCCCATAGCATCAGTAATACTGTCAGTCCTTGGAGCTTCCCCTTGAGATGGATCCCAAGTTGGGCCAGTCACTGGCCCTCTTTTCCCTCAGTATCTTCTCCATTTTTGTCCCTGAAGTTCTTTTAGACAGGAACGATTCTGGGTTTAATCACTGAGTAGTGGTGAACTTTTAAGTCTCCGTCTCCACCTTAGACCTTCTATTCACTTAGTGCTCTGCATGGGCTGGGATAGAATGTGTAGTTATACTAGATGCCAGTTATCCCTTTACCTAGAAAGGTTCTTTGGGGAATTTGTACTGATGGGCAGTGGTATAAACAAACTAAGAGAAAATAAAAGCTTACTATATTAGACAAGTTTGTTATAACTACAAGATGACTAAAATGAAGTCAGGTAGCTAGAGGAGGTAATACAACCCTTAGTTATTATAAATCTTGTAAGACTTAGTACAAACTGGGTACTGGATTCTAAGACACTGAGAACTGTCACTTTCCGTATGAGATTGACATAACAGTATTTCAGTTTTCAAATACCACTGTGAAAATTAAGAAAAATGCAGAAGTGAGTGTTGGACCTGAAACAGAGCTACTTATAAGTAGGGTTATCAGTTAAAGCCAACAGGCCATCTGGGTCAAGTTTGAATTTCAAATAAACAACAAGTATTTTTTCTAGTATAAGTTGTAAGTATCTCCTGGGCCAGAAAGAACTGTTTCTGGTTTTAGTTTTGAAGTACTTGTATATATATGATGATCTGTTTTAGGAGTGAGAGCTAAGTCTAAATGCAATATTGATTTGTTTCATGGGCACCTTAAGTAGAAGCAGAAGGAATCTTTATACAGTATTTTTTGATGCAGCTGAATTTTTTTTTTTTTTTTTTTTTTTGGTTTTTTGAGACAGAGTTTCTCTGTATAGCCTTGGCTGTCCTGGAACTCACTTTGTAGACCAGGCTGGCCTCGAACTCAGAAATCCGCCTGCCTCTGCCTCCCGAGTGCTGGGATTAAAGGCGTGCGCCACCACGCCCGGCCGATGCAGTCGAATTTTAACTTAAGCTATTATGTGAAGACACATGTATACTCTTTCACTGAATTGTTAGCAACCAGAAACATTCAAAATTCTGAAGATACCAGATTTTCTCTGTTCTAGTTAGGAAGTTTGCATGAATGTGTCCAAAATGATGAAGAATCCTTGCACAGGTTCTGAGGCCTGCAACACATTGTATTAGTGAGAAGGGCACCGAAGACTTAAGAATGAGCATGTTCTGGAAGTCTCATTATAGAAACTAGAGTTTCTAGAGTTGGTTGAATACATGCACGATAAAGAAACTGAGTAGGTAAATGCCCTCAGGCCTTTTGTGACCCCAGACTGTCAGTGTTGATGCTGTCCTCCCTTACATTTTAAATAACACCAAGTATTTTACATAAGGGACCAAGCACAGAGAAATCATTCTCCATTTTTCTGTAGCATCAATAAAATTTGTATAATGACCTGACATTCTTTCTGTCCTTTCGTTCTGAATAATGCACTTTTTAAGGAAATGTAGCTCCTCTAGTGTTGTGTTTTACCTAATCCCAACAATCAGACTGCCTGAGGCCTGCCCTTCCCTCTGACTCACTGGAATCTCTGTCAGATGTCTCCTGCCAATGGATGGAAACAAGATGTAGCTTAATCCCCTGTTCTGGCAACTAACCAGGAAGAAGGGCGAGGTTCTCCACTCTCCCCTACAAAAGCATTTTTGAGGGCTTTTTCAGCAAGGACCATTTTAAAGACAGAAGTGCCTTTAATACTTGAATTGCTCATTCATCTCCTATGCTTCCTACTACTTAAGGTTGTCCTTAAAAAGAACCAGTCTGTTGTGGGAAGAAATTGCTTGTATACCTTTTTTCTTCAACTCTAAATGCTTCCTAAGTGCTATTGCCTCTTCCAGCAGTGTCTGGAGTGCTAATGTCTCCCACCTCTCCAGGGCACCTGCACTGCTCAGCCACCTCTGGCCCTTCACTAAAAGCTTCCAGCCCAGAACATTTGGATTGTAGCAGAGATTTTTATCTTCTTGTTGGTGTTTTTATGTTTTTCTTTATTGATTTGTTTTTATTTGCCTGATGTAGGAAGGACAAAAGGGAAAAGGTAAGCCGTCCCCTGAAATGAAGCTGTGTGCTGGCTTCCTGCTCAACTGCAGCACCTGCCTTCTGAAAAGAAGCTTACTAGCCATGGAGGAGGAGGGGCCCACTGCCCCACTTAGAGCATTTAACAAGGGTGTGGGCCATTGTAATAATACCTGACATTCAAATTCTCCGACAACTCTCAATCCCAACTAATTCTAAAACAATGCCAGGAAAGGAAGAGAGAGAACTAAAAGGCATAAGGAAATACTAACTTCCTTTAGGAAAGACAGAGACATCTCAAAAATGATCTCTGGCAGCGAGATCTTTAAGCATTTTCATTCATTGGAGGAAATGCTGTTGTCTGCTTATTTCCAAGTCTGTTTTCATATTATTGCTTTTGCTAGAATAACTGTGGTTACAATCTCAGTGTTAAACATGAACGTGGTATCCAAATGTGCTGTGCTTAATCTGGATGGTATTTGTGTTCTGACAAGAATTCTTTTAATGCTGCTGGGTGGCTCACCCAGCAGAAGTTAACACACACCCTAGACAGCAGCAAGAGTTAACACACCGCAGTAAAAGCTAACACACACCCCACAGACCAAGGGCAATTTTTGCCGGACTGCTAGGCTTTACACTCTAGTAGTAAGTCTATCCTCCCGTATTCGCCCATGCTTCTTCCAGCTGACCACAATCTCAAGGATCCCATGAAATCCTCCCAAGTTTAATAAGCTCTTGGAACACACTAGAAGTTCTGTACTACTTAGAATTATAGCTTTCTCATAGAGACTACTACTTAGAAATAGGCCAACAGAGAAAGTGCAAAGACCTGATTAGGTGAAGGTGTGTGTAGCTCTTCCTTGGACTTGCTTTATGGAGCTAGCTCTTCCTTCAGCATTCAGTGTTTTATTAGCTAGGAAGCTACAACGAACCTCGGTGTCCATAGTTCTTCTTTGGGTTTCCCTGCATAGGCACATGTGTTTTACAAAAAAATCACCCACATGATTGAACTCAACCTATAGTACCTTTTTTTCCTCCCTAGAGCTCTGGGGAGGACTGAAAGCACATTGGAAAATCAAGTGGTCTTTTGACATAGACAATGCTCCATTTAAAACTTACCAAGAGCACATGAGTCGTGGTTTGGGGGTTTTGTTTGTTTGTTCTTTGTTTGTTTGTTTGTTTGTTTTAGCACAAACTCAGTTGCTGTCAAAATGAACTCATTTTGAATGACAAAAGACACTACTATCACTAGAAAAATAAAGAGCTTTGAAACTCTTTATTGTAGAAACTGGGGTCAAAAGACAAGTTTGTTGTTACTGCTGTGATATGGGATCCAAGAACTTCATTAGCTAGCAAGGGCAGGAAGCCCAGTTACCTTCAATGATAAAGTTTATGTGTTTGGGCATGAATTAGAGAATGCAGTCTGTGGACTTTCACACATCTATGAAAGGTAAATCAAAGAAGTGTTATCTGCTTCCTTTTGGGAAAGAGCTGTACTTTCTTCTAAACTTTCTGTTTGAACACAGGTATGAAATAATCAATAGGAAATCAACTGAAGAGGTTAATGCCCTCATGATCTAACTACCTATTAGTAGAGCCACTTGCTAGAAACACAGATTTCAACACATAAGATTTTCTGGCTAGTTGTTTCATATTCACTTACACTGATACTATTTTTGAGACTTCTCTTTCATTCTTCTCCTTCCCATAATATATTACTGTTTATCTCACACTATCTTGAACTCTGCGCACCTTGGCTAGCCTGAAAGAGATGTTCTTCCTGCTGTAGTCTCCCAAGTGTCGGGATTTCAGGTGTGAGCCCCCATGACCTACTTGAGATTCTCAGTGATAATATAAGATAAATTATATTATCCACCTGTGGAACACTTTGCAGTTGTAGCTCAAAGTAGTTACTTGGCTCGAAAACAAAGGCAAAGAGCTTTGTTTAGAAATGTGTGTCATTCAAAAATCATCACTGTTTCCAAAAGCAATTTCTGATAATTTTCAATGTTTTCATTGGAAAATATATACTATGTACAGAAAGCCAAAGTAGAATGGAGAGAGAAGAACCTAGGAAGGCATAGAGAGGAAGGGCTGGAGAGATCTAACACAGTTTTCCTACAGACACATGGAAGAATAAACCATGTACCTCAGTCATTATCTAACAGGGCAAATTTACAGTTCCATATTCTGAGAGAAATTCCTTCTTCTGGGAACTGAACAGACCTGTCAGCCATGCTCCGAATGTTTGCCATCTCCAACTTCATACATAAAAATCCTAACCCAAAGGGATTAGAAAGTGAGACCTCAAGCCTGCCATTGGGGCATAAGGATGGATAGGCACAGAGAGCTCAAGGTTTCCCAGCAATGTCCCCAGAGAGAGCTCCTTTGCCCTTCCATCCTGCAAGTGCCTGGTAAGAAGGCTGTCTGCACCCCAGAGCAGGCCCCTGCTGGATCCCGAGTCTGCTGAGGAATGGGGTTGGACTAGCCAGCGTCTAGGACTGCTTCTACTGCCCTCTCTCTACACTTTATGAACTTTGTCACATTGGCGTGAGTGTAATTGGGACAGAAGCAGATGTCAGTTTTGCTCTGGAGCCAGGCTAATGCAGAAGCTGTTCTGTTGCTCTGATGTTCTGCTGGGCTGCTCTCCTGCTTCACTGTCTGGTCATTGTTCATACACTTCATTCTGTTTGCATTTGTTGCAATTAGGGTCTAGAGCTACGTCGCCCAGTATTGTAGCTCCCAGCATAAGTGGGAACATCAAACCATGGCTAGTCAGAGATGACAAGTACTGAAGGTATCAAATACCAAATTTGAAAAACATAAAGATCTCAATTTGGAAAGTACTGATTTCATTATAAATTGCATTACATACATTGAATTAGACTAGATTCATTCTTTATTTTAAAAATTAGTTTTATTACATTCTTTTTCTAATGTATCTACTAGACAAAATTAGTAGGAGCTCAGATTTCTATTTAGTGATTTTCTGTAGAATCAATTTTACTATTATGTTAAATGGTCTACAGAATCCCTCTTAATGTTAAATTTTAGAGGGTCATGGGTTTGGGAATGTGTTCATACAGCAAAATAATCAGCCCTGAGCAAACACATGGCTGAGATTAAGTCCTTAAGAGCACAGTTAAAAATATCAAGGATATAAAGTTACGACTTAAACGCAGTCTCTCTCATCTCTCAGGAAGCCTACCCTTTTCATGGCCGACCTTCAACTTCTCTAAGATCATACACAGAAGCACTGTTGATTACTAATTTAGGAAGGCCTCTTTTCACCCTAATTTAGAAAGGTCCAATGTGAAATTTGCCCACATTTCATCAAATCATGAAGCATTAAGAAACTGCAGAAGAAAAATGACTATCTTCTCTAGATTTGTGATTTTTTTTTAAGATTTTCATTGTTACTCGTTTAAATGAGAAAGAATATACAGTATGTATAAAAGGAACAGATAACATGAACATTTGTCATTAGACATTCCAGGGTGGGAGATACATGTTGAAATAATAGAGGGGTTGGATTTTAATGGTTTCCCTGACTTAACCTTCTTGGCCTCAGTTTTTCATCTGTAGGAAGTTCTTAGCCATTACATGGACTCCTTTCATCTTTCCAGATTTCAGGGTTATAAGTTTAAGACCTAGGACATCACCAGTAATCCTGACTGTTATTTGTCTATGGACTATTAAGGGCAAATCTAGCACATGCATTGTCATAGCCTTCCTTAATCCACATTCTTTTATAAGAACCAATCTAATACAAAATTTACTAAGTTAACTTTAGTGGTGTTTCCTCTAGGAAAGGATAGCACTTAATCTCTGGTATGGTACCCAGTTGCCTGGACTCTTGAGACCTGAAAAGAACTTGGCATCTCCTTCCTTTACATCTTAAAACAAATTGTTCTAGTTTGCTTTGTGAGAGCTAATCTATGAATTTCCTTATATTTTCCTGATTATTCTTATTTCATAAGACATGAAGTTGGCCTCTCCATTTTTTTCTGAATTGGTTCCTGTTGGGATGGTCTATGTACCAGAATGAAAGTGTCTTCGGCCTCTTGCTTTTGTAGCATCCTGAATGCATCTTGGCTGAATGAAGTCTATTGATTAAGCACCTACATGAAAGGCCCTTCATGCTGAGGCTATGTCTAGTTTATAGAAGTTAATTCCTAATTAACTAAAAGGCCGTGTCTATCTGTCCTAATACTCGTTTATTGTTTAGAACAAATGAAGTTGAGAAAATTGAACTTCACTTTTGAATCTATTTGGAGAACTGGTTTGGAGTTTCCTATCAATTTTAATCATATTTCCTTCAGAGGAACACTAGGGGTAAATTATAATTAATCTTACTGTCCTCCATTGTTAAAAAAAAAAAGTGTAGACTTTATTGTTTCAAGCAGTTATAGATTATCAGCAAAATCTGTTGGGCATCATAGAAAGTTCCTGCACACATTGTGCCCCACCACAGAGAACCTTCTGCACTATTAATACTCTACAGCATATTAACATTTGCTGTAATTAGTGTACCCACACATCCTTACCACCTGGAATCCATATTTGACATTTGAAGTCATCCTTGGTGTTATAGATTCTATGTTGGGAAAAATGCATAACAACATGTATCTACCATTGTCACCTCATAGGGAACAGTTTGCCTTCTGGAGGTTCTCTGTCTTTCACTTATGCGTCCCTCCTATCCTCCTGTCTGGCATCAGTTTTCCCTTGTCCAAAATGTCATGGAGTTAGAAGCATTCAGCATACAGCCTCTGAAGATTGATTTCTTTTTTTTTTTTTTTTTTTTTTTTTTTTT
>LR750228.1:105792-130756 GCA_902729485.2 Mus minutoides | reverse complement strand
CCATTGTTTAAATATAACAGTTCATCTATTTATCCGCTGAAAAGCATTGTGGTTATTGCCAAACTTTGGTGGTCTTAAAGTATACTGCTCTAAGCATCTACCTCCTGATTTTTGTATAAATAACAGCTTCGATTCATTCAGTGAAACACTAGCTTATATAGCTCAGTTTCATTTTTGTTGTGTGGTAAGTATGAGCAGAAGCAACTTAAGGAGGGGTTTATTCACACAGCTAGATGTTCTTATTGGTGAGGAAGGTATGATGGCAATGACAGGATACTGAGAGATCACATCTTTATACACATGCAGGAAACAAGAACTAGACATTGGGTAAAGGCTGTAAACTCAGTCTACCCCAGTGACAGAAGTAATGTACTGTCTTCACCAAGGTTTCACTTCCTAGAGGTTCCACAGCCTCCCCAAACAGTGCCATTACCTGGCGACTAATTGTTCAAGTTATTGTTCACTTCATAGTCAGGCCACCATAGCATACAATTTCTAGGTCATCTCAAACAAACACATTTAGATGGTGTAGAAAGCAACGTCAATCTGTCTCCTCACTTAAAAAGAGTTGCTACTGGAAAATCAGTCTATTGTGTTTCTGAGCTCTACAGTCTGTTTGGGCACCCAGGCTGTACCTGAACACTGTGGTTAATTTTCATCAGTTTATTTTTAGCTTAATAGCAACTTCCATCTTCAGTTCATAGCCCAAAACCAGGCAGCCATGAGTTTTTTTCTCATACCAATTAGCTGTTTGGAGCCAGAGCAAAAGTGCTGCTACAGTAGTATTGTGCTTTGATGCAAAGATTCAGAGCAGAGCTCTGGCCATTGTTTTAAGTTCCTCTTAGTCTTGTGAAGTAATGTTTCCATAAGATTTAATAGATTCATATGTTTTCTTCAGTTCAGTTTTGTTTTCTTTTTACACTTTTGGAATCAAAGATCAAAGAAGAGATCTCATCTGTAATCCCATCTTTATCCACATATAGGAAACAAGATCTAGAAGTTGGATGAGACTATAAGCTAATAAATAGACTTTGGTGTTGGAACAAACATTAAGGAAATGGCCATTTAAATGGATGGAACAAAGGGCCCTTAATGAAGGAGCTAGAGAAAGTACCCAAGGAGCTAAAGGGTCTGCAACCCTATAGGAGGAACAACAATATGAACTAACCAGTTAACCCCCACCCCCACCCCGAGCTCTGTCTCTAGTTGCATATGTAGCAGAGGATGGCCTAGTCAACCATCAATGGGAGGAGAGGCCCTTGGTATTGCAAAGATCATATGCCCCAGTACAGGGGAATGCCAGTGCCAGGTAGCAGGAGTGGGTAGGTTGGGGAGCAGGGCGAGGGGAGGGTATAGGGGGCTTTGTGGATAGCATTTGAAATGTAAATGAAGAAAATATCTATTTAAAAAAAAGAAAAAAATGTAACTATGTAATTGGGGAAAATAGAAAGTAACCAGGTAGTCCAGAAAAAGCACAGACTGGCCAAAACAGAGGTCTGATTAATGTATCAGTTAACTCTTAACACCAAAATTAACAAAACAGAAAAAAAATATCAAAAACAATAATGAAGAATTGCCAATTTTAGCAATGTGAGAAATCAACATTCTTCAGTTACCATCTTGTTAGGTTCCATTGTCTCGAGTCAGAAACTGTAAGGTATAAAGAAACAAGCACAGGAGCCCTTAGCAAGAAGCAGACTCAGTAGGAGCTACTTCTCAAAGGGCCTGATCCAGACACACATGCTCAGTCAGGCCTTGAAACACTTGTTCCAGAGAGGTGCAGAGAAACATAAAGGCAATAGTGTCAGCAAAATGCAGTTAGCAGTACAGAGAGAAAGCAAAAGAAAAAACTGAGTTTAATAGCTAAAAAAGAGAAAAAAGAAAAAAACTAACCAAAACAGAAAATTCACTGCAAAGAAGTCAGCAGAAGTATGAAAGGACTGGTAACCATGAAGATAGAACAGAAAGAAGTAATTGAAGAAGAGTGAGCAGAGCCCAGGAGGATCTGTCCACAGAAGTCTCCCAAAAAGGAGTGTGTCCACAGAAGTTTCCTGGTTCTTTTGTTTCTCAGTGTCCTCTGTACTGTTTGCCCCTTTGTTAACAATTTTTATTTTCACTCTCTCCCTCCAACTTTAGCTAAGGGTTTAATTTTCTTTATCTTGAAAAAAATCTTGTTTTATCCATCTTTTAAAATTATTTTTCTACTACTTATTTCTAAGTTTTATTTCTTCTTTTCTTCTAGTTTTGATTTTGTTGTCCTGTTTCTAGTTTCTGTAGGTGCAACTTATTCAGTGAGATGATTCTTTTTTGTCTGATAGCAGGACCTCTCCTGGTCACCAGACACATGGAATATCCTTTTCATCTCTTTAGTCTGTTCATCTTTAAAAGCTAAAGTGAATCTCTAATACCCAGCATGTTGGTTCCTTTGTGTCTTTGATTGCCAAGTTTAATCTGTTTACATATTAAGTAATCCTGCCATATAAGTACTGCCTTAGCCATTTTCCTGTGGATTTATTGTTTTACAATTCATGGGTTTATCTCTTGTTTTGCTGTGCTCCTTGCTGATTTGTTCTGATGTTTTGCCTTGAGCGCATGAACCTTCTTATAGTTCTTAATGATTTTTGTGGTTTGAGGCAGGGTTTCATGTAACTCAGGTTGGCCTTGAACTCCCTGTGCAGTAGAGGGCAACCTTGAAATTGTACAGCTGACCCACCTACTCCCATCTGAGTGTTGTTCTAGGATTAAAGGCCACACATGCATCATTAATTTCAAGTGGAACCTGCTAGTTGGTTTTATTTTGAGGTTGCCATAAAACATTTTGTAGTTGTGGTGTTCTGTTTCAGAGTGGTAACAACTTCAATCTCATATAAATACTTTTACTTCTCCACTCCTTTTATTTTTCTGTGACTGTTACTCATTTTTATAGTTCTGTATTCACTGATAGATAACTGAAGGTATAACAATAATGTTTGTAACTTTCACACCATATTTGAAGACTTGTGCATGCCTCAGTCACAGCCTCAGGGTGTTCTACTTGTTAGTGCGTTCCACATCTTGTATTCTTCATGCTGTTTGTTAATGCTTCTTGTTTCTTGGAATTTTCTTAGACAGATATCATGTTGATTGACTTCTTTTCTCTTGGTATGGGAACATCTTTACCACATTTTTATTTCTGAAGAACACTTTTCCAAAATTTTGGATTTTTAGATTGATGTTTTTATCTTCTGTTTTACCTTTGAGCACAATGAGTATATCACCCTCCTAATTCTTGGCTTGTAAGGTTTTTGTTGAAAAAGTTCAATTTCACTACAGACATTGGCTTTTATGTGACCAGTCTCTCAAATCTGATCTTGCCTTTTAAAAAAAAAATTTAAAAAATACTTTATTTACGTGCATGGGTGTTTTACCTGCATGAGTATCCATATACAGTGTGTATATACTGCTTGTGGATACCAAAAAGGGCTTTGTATCCACTGGAACTGAAGTTACAGACAGTTGTGAGCTATCTCATGTAGGTGGCTGGGACTAGAACCCAGATCCTCTGTGCTTCTAACCACCGAGCCATCTCTCCAGCCCTGATCTTGTCATTTGATCTTCCACTTGAACTGGTCTGAGGTAGTGTTTGTGTTCCATATTTCTGGATATCCATATGCTTCCTAAGATATAAAGGTTTTGGACAGTATTTCTTTAATCTCTGACCATTTTCCCTTTTTTGTGACTCTTGTACTTTGTTCATTTTCCTTAATTTTTTTTCTTTTATTCTTCTGTCTGGCCAGTTTAGATGTTACATTTCATTGTCTCCTTATCTTGCTCTTTCATAGTCCACCCTGCAGGTGATGGCTCCTAAGTTGTTCGTTTCTGCCCTGTTGGTCTTCAGTCTCCATCCTCTTACTTAGTTCTTTTTGGTTCTCTTTATGTTTTCAATTTTTAAATTAATTTTCTCATTTTCCTGGTGTATTGTTTTCCTAATTCTATCTAGTTTTATATCTGTTTCTGCCTATCATTTTGCTTTTTAAAGATGATTTAATTCTTTTCCAAGCAGTTTGAAGACCTCCATTGTGTGGATCAGTTATGAACAGTGCTTTTGTTTCCTTTGATACTGCAGTATTTGCCCTTTTGTTGTTGTTTCTGGGTAGCTCTGAGTTGGTGTGTGTACATTTGAAGGAACATAAATTTGTTTTTGTCTCTAAGTACTGTTTCAGACAGACAGACTTTTCTGTTTGTGCTTCTATAACAATATACCTGAGACTGGTAACTTATAAACAAAAGAAATGTAGTTCTCACAGTTCTGGAGTCTGAAAGATTCAAGATTGAAACAGTAGCAGGTTGGGTTGTCTGGAACTGCCCTCTGCTTTGGAGGTAGCACCTTGCTTCTGCATGCTCTGGAGGGAGGAATCCTGTTCTCATGTTGAATAAAGCAGGACATATTCTCATGCTCTTTTGCAAGGGCACCTAATCTCATTCATAAGGGCAGAATGTGACTCAGCAGTCACCCGTTATTTATTTCTTTAGACTCTGGGGATTGAGTTCAGGGCCTTGCAGATAATAAGCATGCACGCCAATGAGCTTCTCTCCATCACCACAGTCATTGTTAAATAGTTACACCCCTACATACCATTGTATAGGGAAGGATCCTTCAGCATCAATTATAGAAGGAGCAGAAAGCATGTAACTAAGGAAGTGATTGAGCAGGCCAGAGCAAGCTACATGGTTCACAGTTGGGTTCATAGCTAGAGGCTTGGATTCTTGTGGTCACTGGGTGGCCTTGACAGTCATAAGGTCACTAATATGTTTTAGAGTCTAGGTGGCAGACCTATCCAAGGTTTATTCACAGCACCTGCTGAATTCATGACTGGGTCTCTGAGTTGTCAATACTAGCCTGACTATGACCTACCCACAAATTTGCTTCAGGATCAACTTCTACCACCAAAATCTTTAGTTGCACCTCTAGGATACCACTGACCATGGCTCCTTCTGGTTGTTTGTAGTTGGGACTGCTGTCTAACAGAATCTGAAAGGATCTGTTCCCCTTGCCAGAGCTTCTGCAGGGTCTGTTGTAGTACTGTGCTCACCATTCCTGTCCCATATACTAGGCCACTGTTTCCAACTCCCCATCTTTCTGTGGGCTGAATTCTGAACATGATTGCTTCAGGCCATTGACAAGAAGACCAGAATTAACTGTCAGGGGTGGCTCCAGAACCACAGACATGAATGAAGCAGTCACATCATCCAAGGCGTACGTGAGCATGGCTCCTCCAAGTTCCTCTGCTTCATGGTTTTGGCAGAAAATTTTTCCAAAACCAAGTAGCCTCAGGAGTTTGGGGCCATTTCTATGTCTAGAGCTGGAAAAATTGCTGGCAAGTTTGCTCCTGACACAGAGCTCTGTCCTTTCAGTGGACCCTGCTTCTTATGGGTTCTCTCAGGCCTTCAACACATTCTTTGTGAGTCCCAGAACTCTCCCAGAAGTGCTTCTATCCATAGATGACTGTGAACTTATTGTGTAGGTACAAGTGCAAAACCACCTGTCCCACTATTATAGAGTTTGCAGTTTTCTTTATGAGTCTACTCTGTATATGACTGTATCCACTACTACTACAGCTGCTGCTGCTGCTACTACTACTACTACTATTGAGTTAATGCTTTATTGTATGCTTATAAGTTATGGTTTAAATACAAGATATGATTTGAGGATACTTTATTTAAGTCTTTGCTTTATGTTTTCTATTCATTCATAGTGTGGTAAAACACATACATGAACACATTTCAGGTATACACACTGTTACACTGGTAACTATAGGCACAATGTTCTATACCCTACCCACCTTGAAGTGAGAGATGTAATGAGCTGAGTCTCTAGGAGCCTTATTCTTCCCCCTTTTCTCCTCCTTTTATTTCTTCTTGATATAATTCTTCCATGGAGCTCTCTTCTTTATGTTCTGACCATCTACTTTCTGACCAACAGGACCTGGAGTGGGCTCTCCAGGGATTCTATCAGTTTCTCGCAATTAGCGTCCTGGAGCCACCTTGAAGTGATGCAAGAGGGCCTGGCTTCCCCAGAGCCATCCTCTAGTCTAACACTCCCCTTATCTGCTGCTCCAGGGAGCCAGATACCAGGAAACCATTATATTAATGCAGCAACAACAACTTCTATTTTTTTTAATCCCACAAAAAAAACACTTGTGACCTGACATGATCTTTAGATGCAAACAAGGCCTCAACATACTTTAGTCTATGAGTTTCTTATTAGCACTGGCCTAAACTGTAATCCTAAGACAGTCATGGAAGAATGTTCTTTCCTCTTGTCTGAACTAGATGCTCCCTGGAGCAGGGATATAGTGATGCTGTCTAGGGGCCTTTTTGTAGTTTGTCTTTTAGCTTCCCTCTGTCTAAATAAATTATGTTTTCCTCCCACATTTGCTGTTCCACCTGTCTATCAGATACTATTGATTTTGCTTTTTGGAAATACATTGTTCCCATTGCTTATCTTTCTTTAAAAACTATACTTGTTTTATGGATAATATGTAAAGAATCATTTTTATGTTTGGTTTTCCAAACTTACTTTAGATAAATTTTAAATGTCTTGTCTTTTTCAGCTTTACTCATGTTTGCACACACACCAGTATGTGTGTGTGCGCCCGTGCATGTGCATGCATGCATGCATGTGTGCATGTGTATGGGCTATTAGGGACGTGATTGAGTAGGGAAGTGATGGAGCTGGCTACCTGATTCACAGGGAGGTACACAGCTGGAGGCTTGGATCCTTGTGGTCACTGGGTAGGCTTTTAAAGTAACTCTCTTTCCAGAAACCAAGATAAAGTAGAAAGAGGTACCAATAAAGGGGGCAGAGCAAAAGGACAAGTGACATGAAAGCAGAAAGGAGACTAGAGGAAGTTACAAGAAGTGTCACTAAAGCATATTTGGCTTGGAACTGCTGCAGTGGTTTCTAATAGCTCATATGCTGGTTTAAAATAAGTTTAAAAAGAAAGTTCATGGGAGATATTAGTCATCTATAAAATGATGCATCATTTTTTAATACTGATAAGCCTGCAAGGGCTCCAGTATCCTTAAATGTTCCAGGATCACTTAAAATGGACTCTGTTCCACATTTTGTGCCAGGATGTGGGCAACAGGAGGGAGATGGATGGATTTTTTTTTTCTTCTGTTTGTATATAGAGATTACAGACTGCTGTTGCTTCAACTTCTCAAATCCCTTCTAACTCTGATTTTGTTGTCTCATTTGTATCTACTTTTCTGTGGAGGTTTTGTGTGCAGCTGTCCATATATACTCATGCGCATGTCTCTATGGAAGCCAACCACAGTTTTCATTCCTTAGCTGCTGTCCCCCTTGTTTATTTAGACTTGCCTTTTACTTGACCTGTGCTATTAGAAATTTTGGGGTATCTTTTTGTGGTCAACAGATGGTAGCAAGGAAATTAGATCCCCTCATATTAATTAAAGAATTTAAGAATGGAAAAACTCCAGGCAGGCAGCTGTGAATCTTGACAGAACCTGGAGGAGTAGCATGAGGAAGAGATGGGGAACTAAAAAGCCTTGCCATTTGAGTGACATGCAGGTCAGCCACATGGAGGCAGGAACCTGTAAGGCAGGGAGGAACATTTTAGAGAAAGAGCAAAACCCAAAGCTTTAGAGAGAGCATGCTTTTAAAATAGTAGAAGAAAAGGAAAAGTTTTGCTTTTCTAATAGTTCAGTATTCCAGCAGACTCAAAAAGTCACATGACTGTGGCTCAGTAGGCTACTAGAGATTGAAATCTAGCAAGAAAAGTCCATCATCTCATTAAAGGAATAATCATTCTGCCTATCTCTTGAGCACAGTTTAAGCTGAGCTTGTCTTCCTTAAACTTGCTCAACTGGAATGTGATGTGTCCACACTAGCCAGAGATTTCATCCTCTTGGCAAGGAGTTTTCCCTTGGTGGGCCTTTACTGCTGCACTGTCACCTGGAACTTAACAAACCCACCAGGCCTCAGGGACCCAGCTCCCCAGCTATGAGACATTTTTGTAAGTCTGGTTTCTGGGATCACACTCACAAGGCAAGCATTTTACCTACTTACTGCGTCCTCAGTACTCACTATACTTTATAAAGTATTTTGTTTTCTCAAGCCAGTTATGAATGTACCATATGAAATTTGAAATATTTGTTTTCTTCTCCCACAAAGCAATGGGCTTTATTATTAGTGTCAACATCAACCTGAAAAGAAACCTAGAAAAAAAGTTGAAATCAGCAAAATTTCTTTCTTTTACCCTTTGGTAACTTTATTAGACTATGAAACATTATTTGACTTCCCCCAGGTTGGCCTTAGTGAGAGAGGAAGTGCTTAGTCCTGCTGGGACTAGATATCCCAGCGAGGGGTGCTACCCAAGGGGGCTTCCTCTTCTCTGAGGAATAGGAGGAGGGATTTGCAAGTGCAGGTCTAAGAGGAGAGGGAGGAGGGGAGCTGCGATTGAGATGTACTGTGAATAAAAAAAATAAATTGTAGGCAAAATTTATATGGTATTTTTGAAAATTAACATTTATTAACATGATAAGCACATCTCAAATGTTTGTGCATTAAGAATATCAGAGGTTGTTGGATATTCTAATTTTCTTTCTCCTTGGAATCTTCTTTGACTATATATCTCCTTTCCTGTAACTTTGTGAGTCTCCTTTTAGGATTTACTTCTCAGCCTTCAATTAGTTGACAGTTTCTTGACTAAAAATTTTTTTCAGTTTCAAAATAAATTTCAGAGTCAGGTCTTGGAACCATGTTAGGCTCAGTGAGTCCCTCCTGACAAGACAGGACTGAGGATGGAAAAGTGGTACTCTGTCAAATGAGTTGATGCTGCTTGCCACTAGTATAGTTTAACTTGCAAGCAGTTGCCAACTCACCAAAATTTGGCCCCATCCACAAGCAGCAGGAACTGGTGAAAGGGAGGATTTGGTTCTGTGTGAAATGAAACAGGCTCTTTTTATTTCCTGGATGGTGCTGAAGCTGCCCTGCAGAACACTAGGCTGTGGACACTTTCATGCTGACACAAGTCACTGAGAGACTGAAAATCTGCTGTACAGAAACAAGTCTAAGAAGGACTAGTCCATGTCTGTGTCTGCCTCTTCCACTTGACTGCATTCCTGCCAAAAGTCCATGGCCCCAGAGGCCTTAGCATGTGCATGTGAATTGTCTTGTCCACACATCAGCTTCCTTCTCACCTGCCAGGCAGTGTCTGAGAATCTGTGTATGTCAGCCAGTCTTGTTGTATCTCTAGCCACAAAAGAAGTACTGCTGATCGGTACTGTTTTATGTCACCATGCCTGTAGTCTTGTGTTTCCTCTTATTGCCTTATAAGAGTTTATAAAATACAAAGAAATCACTCTCCTCTTTGTAGCAGCCTTGATAAAATTGTGAAATAGGTGCTTACCAGCATGAGTCCTATCTATATTATATTTCACCTAGCTGAAATAAGGCTCTGTATGAATTCCTATTTTGTTTTTTAAATATTTACAGTACTTACTAATTTTTTCATGTATTATAAGATTTTTACTCTAGGAGGTTATATTTCTGAGATTATATTAAATCACAGTTACAGAAATTTTATTTAATGCTCTTATTTAATTTTTCTAATACTACAAATGAAATTTTCTGTATTATACCTAACAGACTAGTCATGTTAAAACAGAATAATTAAGTGTCTGCCTATAAATTTTTCTATAAGTAAATGACTGCTCACTGAGCCATCCCTAGTTCAACTCTATTTCTTTTCATGTGTTGTCATAGGTACAGGGCAATATTTCTTGACATTGTCACCAAACACCTGAGAGTTCAGTAAAAGCTATGAACCTTTCTTTATAGAGAAGTGACTACACACACACACACACACACACACACAAACACAAAATAGTTATAAGGATAATTAGTTGTGATATGTCTGCCACTCTGCCAAGCTGCTTTTATGTGTGACTTGGCTTATTGCTTATCATTACAGTATAAGAAGTGATCTGCTATTCTAATTTTTGATTTAATGATTTTTAAAGACATAAACAAAGTTAAGTCATCTGTTGAACTCGGAATTAGTAAGTGGAGACGTAGAGCTCCAGTTTTGGGGTGGCGGCTACCACGTGCTGTGCTGTTGCTGCTGATCACCCCCCCACACACACACACACACACCCCTGTTCCCTTAAAAACGAAAACCTATAACAACCCAGAGACTTTCCTATTATTTATAGGTCTAGATTTCTAGTGAATCTTGATTTCATTTAAATTGTTTAATTGAAACACAGTATTTGTTAAGCATCTATTTTTTAATATGTAAAAGATTTATTTATATAAGGGTATTAGAAACATGCTGGGTTTTTTTTTTTACTTAATTTAATTTTTTACTTAACACTTTACATCCTGCTCACTACCACCTCCTGAGCATCTACGATTTTTAATAATTGTTGTGCTTTGTAATAGGCTTCTTATCTCTAAGGAATTGCTATCTTTACTATCACTGTGGGATTACAGGGATTATAGGATTGTAGTGCAGTAATAACATACTTGGCAAGCATGCACAAGGACTTAGGTTTGATGCTCAGTACTGATAAAATAAAAAGAGGAAAAACTACAGATAAGAAGTTGACTTTATAGTAATTAGACATTTCCATAAGTGATTTGTAGAGATTAATCTCTTTACTTCATCATACCTGGCATAATTATCATTCTCTGGTTCTCTTTATAAAAAGGCTTCAGTGACTTGTGGGAACCTGAGGATTTGGAATGTAATAAAAATCAGGTCTCTAAAGTAAATGAGAGATCAGCAGGAAACATATCCAGACTCATGAGTCAGTTTATCTATCCACCAGGTTCATGTTCAGTGAGGAGTAGCATGAATGTAAGCCTAGCTCGTAAGCCTTCCAGTGGTATGTCATGGGGAATTCTGTTGAGTTTGACATAGGCAGGACAGCAGCACATCCCAATAGCTGGGCTCCTTCTGATAGAGAGGACTTGAAATGCTTTAGATGAAGCAACACTGGCTTGAATGATGCAGGCAATCTGTAACCTTGGAGGAAATACACAAACAACACTCAACAAGGCTGTTGGGAAGAGAGGCTGTAGTTATAACTGAAAGAACTTGTTTCAACAAGCGCATCATGTGAAGTAATTGTACAGTTCCTGTACACCAGGTTACTAGCTATGATTGTACTGTTGCTTACTGCACATCACTGGTGATGTACAGGGTATGCTGTGTCGAGCTTTTCATCAGCATGCTTTTTGATGAATGTTTGTACATTTTAGAACTTTACTCTTTTGAAACTTTACTCTTTTGAAATGTTACTCTTGGATTTCTTAGTCATCCTTTGGATAATATTGGATTCTAAGTTTTGGCATATGAGTTTTCTTCAAAAAGCAAACAGCAACTTTACTAAGGCTGTCCGTGTTTGGAGTTGATCTCTTTTCTTATGCATCCTTTTTATTTGAAATGTCTGCAATAAGAGTATTTTGTATTCAGGTATATACCACATTTATGCCATATTGAAATTAATGTGCTGCTTTACATTTCATGTGATGTTCCCTTGTCTCTACAGTCTAGTTGGCATTATTTTTAAAACTGGGACTGTAATTTTATGTAAATCTATTATGGTTTTAAGATGAGTAGAAAGGGAGAGACAAAGCCAAACAAGCGGTAATCTTTGTTAGTACATCGTCTTTTGAATTTGTCTTATATAGAGAGTCTTCTACTTTTCTAGCTAGCTGTGAAAAATAAAAAGAAGATATTACAGCAGTTCTATAGGTTCTTAACTTCAATCTTGAAGAATATGTATCTGAAAGGAAAATACTTCTTTTCATGTTTTTTTTTCCAAGTACTTGAGCTGCTTTTATTGTAAATAGTAGATAGATATGAAATGCCCATCATGGTTTGACTTCACAAGAAGAATTGAAATTACATTAACTTCCAGATCCTGACTGTGCTATGTGCTTGTCTGTGTGGAAGGATCTTCAGACTTTTTGATTTTGTAATAAGAAGGGCTCAGAGACAATAAACTTGTCATTCTTAAGTTGTAGTAGCATTTGTCCCTGTAGTCCTTTGCCATTTCTTTCTTGATAAAGTCGTGGAAGCCAGAATTCTAAGAGTGCATTGTCTCAGGTGCTACTGAGAACTGAAGATAGCATCTGTATGGGCCTCTTTGACCTTTGAGGAAGCAGGTGGATGGAAAAAAAGATGAAAATTTTAAAGCAGCTCAGAAATGAAAGTCAAGGGCAAAGACTGTAGGAGAAGGACACACATATGCAAATGTCCCTTACCATCTGTAGTAAGCCTCATCCAGGTGGGCACCTTCACATCTGCCAATACTGCTTTGCTTTTTTAAGCCAAATTCTGATCAAGGCAGCAGCTGCTGTTAGTGGTATGCATGTGTGTGTCATGTAGGTGGTTGGCACTCATGAGATAATACACATAATCAGTGAGGGAATAATTAATGATGTGGCAGGGAATATTTTTGATAAATGCTTAGGGAATGAGGTGACAGGCGTGAAATTAGAAAATTCCTTCAGTGATCTGAAATATAAATAGCTTTCGGAACTGAAAAGAGTTTCTCAGCTGAAGATTTTATTGTGTTGAGAGGAAAACTTTTTTCTTTCCCCCCCTCCCTTTCTCCTTTGCAAGTTGTTTGTCCATTCACAAAACAAATACTCTGAAGCCCAGAGCGGCTCATGGGAATAAATTTCAGGTCGAATTAGTACAGTTTCCTTGCTGTCAGGATGCTGGAATTAATGGTGTTTTGATGACACGAATTTTGAAGGGCCAACAAAGAGGCTGAAGGGAGAGAGACATGACTCCTTAGAAGCTCAGGCCTCCTCTCCCCCAGCTTCTCTTGTCTTCCCTGTCATCCGTCTGCCAATCTCCCTGTCCATGGTTAGTTAAAGGCGCTTTTTATCCTCTTTTCTTTCCCACAGAGTTTGCCAGATCCGGCCCGGTGCCTGGGTTCCAGGAGGACACGCTGCAGTTGGCCTTCATCGACTTGAGACAAGTAAGTCTTTGTGTTTTTGTTTTTTGTTTTTCTTTTAAGATGTGTGACTGAAGACCATCAGGTCTTAAGGAAAAGGGGAGGGGAGGGGGTTTGGCATTGGTGATTCACACTGGAGACCTAAGGGCTTTTCCCTGTGTTTGAGGCCACCTCTTTTATTTAGCTATCTGAGATCCTTAGCAATGGTGGAGTAAAGATTTTGTGGGTAGAAGGGTAGGCAGGGGGTGGGAGGAGGGATCCATAGAGTAGAGGGACTCAAGTGACCCTCAAGTGATGCGATCCATTGTGTGGCCATTGACTTCTGCAGACACAGCGAAAAGATGACTCGTCAAACCCATGCTAAGCAGGTGCACTGATGCAGAGACTGCCTGGCTAGAGAACTTTGTCTGTGGATAATGTGGCCAGTAGTGTTGAAGGAAAATGAAATGCTTTGCTTTCTGGGTTGTTAGTCTGGTTTGTTGACTTTTCCTTGCTGCTTCAGATCTTCTGTTGCCTCCTTTGTAGAATGCAGTCAGTCATCAGCAGAGCAGTGGAGTGGGGTGCTTACAGATGGTTTGCAAAGGTTCTGACCAGTCATGCTAGCCTGATGGGAAAACCTGTTATAGTGCCATGATGAAGGCTGGTACTTAGGTCTACCTGAACTTTGGCAAGCCTGTAAGATGGAAAGGCCACCCATAGGGCTGTTTTTGCAAGCTAGAAAGGGAGGGTTGGTAGGTAGGCCCTGGTGTTTGGGGTATAGGAAGACAAGGTGGGTGGGGGCCAAAAGGGGGAGCTGTAACTATGCTCTGTCATCTCTTCACTCTGAAGATGAATGGGGTTGGATAGAAAGTGTGAATGAAGTAAGCATCAATGACTGATGCTTCTCTCCTATTAAAACAATCTTTTTTTGTCTGTTTTAGAAGGGGGCTGGCTTTGTTTCTCCTGCCATAATGATGCAGTGCCTCTTGTTTTCAAAGCTGACATAGTTTGCATTCTGAAAACTTGTAGATGCCCAGAGTGTTTCTTAAAGCTGTAGGACCCCTTGTCTGGGTAACCTCCTTACCACTGTGTCTGGATTCCTGCCGGAACAGCTTTTAACCCGTAATGGATGGCCTGAGCTAGCCCTGGACCCTTGTGGATGGGCGGTGTAATCTGTCATTGATGACAATTCTGGAAAGCCCTGTTCAGCAGAATCATGTATCTATAGTCCCACCAAGGTTTGAGGATTCAGGCCACGTCCTAGAAACGTGTATCAACTTAATATTTGGGGGCTGGGTTAGGGGTTCTCTTTTTCATAAAACTTTCCTAGCATTTTCAGAAATGGGGCTCTCCCACACACACACACACACACAAGCTGAATACCTTCCACCTCTAGATTTGATATGCTCAAGTTTTAGCCTTTGCTCTAAGATGGGAAGAATGAAATTTTGTTTTAGGGTTCAGTGGGGATGCATTCCCTCCCTCTGGAATTTGTTCTCCAAAACCTCTAAGCCAGTTCAAGCTTCTTGGAAAACAGAAAACGTTTTTCATTGGAAGGACATAACCAAGAAAAAGTCTTTCTTTTTTTTTTACTGTTCATGCAAAGAAAATGTTGTCATTCTCAGTAGTTTGTGACTTTGGTACCTATAGAAAGCAATTATTGTTTAAAGACAATGTGATCTGAGGGGTAAATGGGAAAGCACATCAGGGTGAGTGCAAATACTTGTGAGCTTGGTGTAGATTCTGAAGGGCCTGTTTGGGCTGCATTCCCACCCTGAGTGGTTCTTTTGTGATGTTTAAATGATAAAAGCTCAAAATACAGAATTTTACTAATAATGACAGACTGTATCATAAATTCCACTTATTCCTTTCTCTGTTACAGCAGTTAGAAAGGGGTCATTTCCAATCTAGATGATTTGAACAATATCCTTAGTTTATCCTGTGTTAGCAGAACACACAACCCACACTGTGTGTTGGGTCTCACTTGGGGAGAACTCTACCCAGAGCAACACATTCACCTACAAGAAATCTCATTGTAAAATGGCCATAACTAGTCTCAGTGCTAGCCCTTCGAATCTGTTTTCATTGCCTGCTTGTTTTAGAAGAGGCTTTGGCTTTCTGTTCCTTACGCTGCCGGTCATCTTCTTTACTGATGCTGGTGTCGTTTCTCTGTGCAGGAGTGCTTCCTGTTCCTCTGGCCTGTAGATGGTAGTTTTGTGGACTGAACCTACAAATGGGGCTCTCGCTAGTCCTGTTCTTCTTTAAGATTTGTCAGCACAGAGATTCTGTCCTTCTCACAACTATCTAAACCTGTTTGGTTCTAATTTTATTATTTGACTTACTAATAGACTTAATTAGGCTTTTACAAGTCAAAGATCAAAACAGTAAGTGGAATTAGCAGGGACTTAGTACTATAGCTCAGCAAGTGAAGCATTCGCCATGGAAACCTGCCTGAGCTTGCTTCCGGAGAACTGACTGCACAAATTTATTCTTTGACCTCTGCAGTGGCATGTGCACACACACACACTCATTTTTGTACACACACACACTAATAGTAAATAAAATAATTTAAAATGGTAATGGAAACACCAGAAGTGAAAATTTAAAGCAAATGTTATATTTTCTTACCAAGTGTCTGATTATCCAAGATAGAGCTTACACAAGATCCTGCAGACCCCCCACCCACCCCACCCCCCAAAAAACAATTCCACTGGAGTTTAGCTGGAGTTACTTAGTGGAGATTTAAGGGGTTGTTTATAGGGAGCACGAGCAACTTAAGCAGCTAAGCCATTGCAGAAGAATTGCCCCTGCCCAGCATCTGTAGCTTAAGAGGGGAGGAGAATCACTCCCCTCCTCCACTTCCAGGAGGAATGCACAAGGGCCAGTCTTGTGGGAGTCCTGTAGGCAATCACAGGTGCTATTTCAAGATGGCAGTAGCCAGGCCAGGCAACAGCTGTTCCTGTCCCAAGCAGAGTTCCATAAAAGGCAAACTGAAGGGTATGTGCCCATGTAAAAGGGGTCTGACCTGGTGTGCTTCAGGATGCGTAGTCTTTCAATACCATGCATATACTGGCTGTCTGCCTATCTGGTTTCTACGTGTGTCATGCTGATCATGTGCTCTTGTTCTCTTGTGTTAGAGTTTCAGATGCAATTAGGTGAATGATAATTTAAAACGTATTCAAAATATGGACGTTGATGAAAGAATCTCTGTATAGACTGTAATATCAGAGTGTAATTTAAAAGCCCTGTAATTTCATTAGAAAGAAAATTAGATGTGGATTATAAAGCCATTCATCCTTTTTCATGTATTCTATTTCCATTTTTCTACTTCTTAAGGTAAAAAGTGAAATGACATTTTGAATATACAATCTTTCATGATATTTCAGACTTAAAATATGTTGACATATACTTTTCATTTGTTAAGATTCTAGAATTAGAAAATCTGCTATTAATAATAATGAACTATTCAGTACAAATTGAAAGGTTTTTTTCCTTAACATGTCATATTTATGTTATATAAGTTCAATTTCAGTACAATTTCATGTGCAAAAAATATGTATATATTTCATCTTCCAAGCTTGGGGAATGTTAAAAGCTTGAGGGCAAAATAAAATCTCATTTAATGAACCATTTTAAAGTGGTAGCTACTCTTCAGAAATTGGTGACCTCTAGTTATTCCTCTTTAGGCATTATTAGGGGGCCAGCAGTAGATTCTTGATGGCTCTTTACTTTTTAGCAATTCTATGGGAAAACGTGGAGTAGAAATGTTGTGGGCCGTCAACACTGGCTTCTCATTTCAGTTCATTTCATCAAACACTGAGTGCCTATTGTGCACACAGCTTAAATGATGCACAGTGAGCACACACTGAGTGTGACTTCTGCCTAAAGGACCACATGGACCATCACTTAAGTCCTTGATTCTAATATGGACATGCTGTGATAAGAATTGTCTTATAGACAATAGAACATTGTATGTATTTCAGGTGTTTGACTTCCATAACATACTGGCTTGAACCATGTGTGGTGTTCAAAATTCTATTAATCAGCAATGCTAGATCACTGAGCAGGTCTCTTCACTACAGTTAGCTGCTACATTGAAAAAATTGGCCAGTGTAGAAGCTCTCAAGACCCATGGCCAGCTCTTCTCTGCTCCATGTGATGTTTCATGCACAAGCAGCCTTCTATAGACTTGCTCACACCGTTTGGGAAGGGTTCCAAAAGAGGAAGTGAACAAAAACATTGAGGTCTGTGCTCAGAACTAGCAGATCATCACTTCCACCACATTTTATTGTCTTCAGCTAGACACAGGGTCAATTCAGTGTAAAGAAATTGGGACATAAACTGCATCTTATAGTCTAGCTGGAATTGAATACTTATACATGAAAAGTGCAGATCAGGGACAAGATTGAATCTATAAGTACCAAAGGGGTCCATTTTAGGCACAAAGAGCTGTAAAATAATCGTAGAGAGGAGAGTTAAACTGAAAGAAAATTAGACTCTCTATCTTCCTCTGTATGTCTCTGTGTTTCTCTCTCTCTCTCTCTCTCTCTCTCTCTCTCTCTCTCTCTCTCTCTCCCTCTCACCCCTGTCTCTATCTCTTTCTCTTTGTGTGTATGTATCAGTGTGTGTATGTCGATGTGAGTGTGTATTGGTTTAAGATGTAGACTCTTCATTCATTTGGTTATTAAGATCTTTAGCCCTTGTCCTCTAAGTTGTCTTATTTTGTCTTTATTCTCTGCTGTTATGTTTCTTGAGAATCTTTTTTAATGTCCTATTTAGCATTCTTCAGTGATGTAAAGTGTGTTACCCTAGAATATTGATGCTGTTGTTATTCGGGATTCACTATGAGGGCATCTAGCTGCCTAAAGAAGATGTACTGTATTTATTTAGCTTACAGTGTTTACCTTCCATGTCTTAAAAGCAGTTAACAGTTGCAGATGTCCTTTTCTTGGTAATATCACCTTATTCTCAGTTACTTTCAATCTGCATTAGATGTTTTTAAAGCTGAATGAACAAGCCTATGACATTGCATCAGATCTCCTGAATGAAGTTTGTTGGCAAGGCACTTCCACACTGAGCCATCCCAAGATATCTGGGCTTTTTTTAGAGTGAGCTGGGGATATTCCCTCTAGGGCACTTATTCCCCAACTTCTTCCCTGCGTCTAAAGTAAACACAGTGCATTTCCATTGCAGACGCAGGGCTTGCCTTAAAAAACAACAGTAGTGTCTAAAGAGCTGCCTGTCCATTTCTTTCTGGTTGTGGAATAGATTATGGTGTTATTTCTGTTAAGGTAAAAGGAATCAGTAACTTGAGTTAGTCTCCACTTAGAACCAGAAAACAATTCAGAAACCTTTGTCCTATTTTCTATTGTGTCTTGATACTATTCAATAACGATTCTGCTTTGAGATCAAATATCTATTTATAACGAACAGTATGTTATTCCTAAAATGAACTTTCCCTCTGTTAATTATTTGAATGCTAGTTTTAGTAGAAAATTCACTTACATCAATGGATGATTCTGTGACCTACCACACATTAAAATATACTTTGATTCACAGGATAACCATTCTAAACTACTGACTAACTGGAGGACTTTACCAGAGGCAAGTAGGAATTGGGCAGCCCCATGTTTCAAAAGGCCCCAGGTGTGAGTTATCATTTCTTATCACAAACAAGAAGTTGTTAGCATGAAGCTACCTCCCACAAGTGCTTCTTCATATTAATCCTTCATTTGCTGGAATGTGAGGGACTGTTAGACAGCTTATAAGATTATATTTATTGTATTATTAACATTGTTGTGAGGGGCTTTTAGACAGTGTATAGGATTATATTTATGATATTATTGTTGTTTATAAGATATTATTATTATTATTATTATTATTATTATTATTATTATTATTATTATTATTAGCAGGCCCTCACCATGTAGCCCAGGTTGGATTTATACTCTGGATCCTCAACTTTCTGAGCGCTGGAATTATGGAAATGTATCGCCATGCCTGGCACAAAGATTCCTGGAGAATAGTACTAGGGGCTGTATAGTAGGGGAATGAGTCCACCTTGGTGGTGGGCATTAGAGAAAAGTGTTAAGACCCCTTCATCAGGTATCTTAGTTACCTTTCTATTGCTGTGAGAGCCTGACCAAAACAACTTATAAAAGAATGCACCTAATTGGTGTCTTGCCTACAGATTGAGAGGGTGAATCCTTGACCATCATGGCAAGAAGCATGGCATCAGGCAAGCAGGTACAACACTGGAGCTATAGAGGAGAGTTTAGAACAGATCTACAAATTGGAAGCAGAGAAAAGAAGATGGGTCTGGCATGGGCTTTTGAAACTTCAAAGCCCAACTATAGTGACACACCTCCTCCAACAAAGCCATACCTCTTAAACTTTCCCAAAACAGTTCCACCAAACTAGAAATTAATCAGCTAAATATATGAGCTTATAGGGCCATTTTCACTCAAACCATCATAGGAGGGAACTGTCTGGGCCAATAATTGTGTTTGTAGAAGCCCTTCCCAAGCACTGCTGCTTGGCAGGGGTCCTTTTCAATTATGTGTGAATGTGAGTGTGTCAGCCTGCAAGCTCAGGCGTCATATGCCCCAGTCAAAAATAAATAGGTTGATAAATTGTGGACTATGATACTCATATGGATAGTAGGTCTGGAAGGAAGGGTCCTGCTGTGTCTGACCCATGACCTATAGACCACACATGGCCCAGGGCAGCTCTGAATGTGGCCCCACAAAAATCGTAACTTACTTAAAACTTTATGATACTTGTTTGCTATTGTTTGTAATCCAGATGTGCAATTCTTATACTTGAATCTTTGATGGCAACACCAAGTTTTAGTGCCAAAAGGATGGACACTCCTAAGCCTTAAAGCAACCTGTCCTGGTAAAGACAATCTGTACCACTAAGCTAGTGGCATGTATATATAGAGATGACAGACCAACTGTGAAATCCAGATTGCTTGTATTTCAAAGGCAGGTGGTGGTCAGAAGAGGTCATGGTAGCATATCTGACTACCTGTACATATCTCTCTGCTCTTGCTGTCATCAGAAGTCCTGCTGGCCATAATTTGTGTTGTGACATAGGCACAGCAAGCTGTTGAGTACAGATGCCAATTTCCAGATTCAGGAAGCATTATTTTATATTTAGCATCATGCTTCACACCATTGAAGGGTGAGTAGAATACAGTGATGGTGACAGGGCCCCTTTCTCTATAGACTTGGCTTGAAAGCATGCTTCTCAGCTTTCTGCTCTTCCTGTAGTCACTCTTCAGGTAGTCCTGATGCTTCAAGGCGATGCTACTTTCATTAGCTCATTTGTGTGTGTGCAGCCACACTTGTTCAATTTTAAGTACAGCTGCAGATTCCCAGGCAAGGACAATTATGCTGTACCTTGATACTCAGATTCTCGAAAAAGGACTTTAGCTTGAGTTGACACCAACCTAATATTAAAATGGTAACTAACTTCAAAAAGGTGGTCTTTTGGTTTTTGGAAAACATTTTTTTGTTGTTTTGATAAAGTAATGTTTTTTGCTGATACCTGTGCCCTTCAAGATTATGCCTCCTACATCGAAGGAAACTGATAGCAAATATATCCTGTTCCTTATGTGGTAGATATTCATATGCTGCTTATAACCTTATAAAAACTATGACTGGCTCAGCATAGGTCAAGATTGGGCACAGTGATGAAGTCTTTTTGTAGAATCCCTTGCTAAGCACTGCTGTTTGGCAGGGCTCCTTTTCAACTGTGTGTAAACCTGAGTGTCAGCCTGCACCCTCAGGAGTCATCTGCCAGTCAGAGACAAATAGGTTGATGAGGGAAGGACGTTTTCTGCTCAGTATCCTCTTGCCATGGAGGAGTACTAATTACAAAAGTCTGTACAGAATTGCTTTAGGGAGGCTGAGAATTGAAGAAGAAAAACTTCTAGTAAAGGACAACTACATGAAAGCCACGGTAGTTTACCATTCATTCATTCATTCATTCAGTAAAGGCTAGGTACTTGAAGAGAAACTGGATGATCAGGTGAACTCTGCAATGTATTTTCTAATGTCTGATTTCCTCAGATGATGAAGAGACCTACTTTCTGGCAGTAGGTCATAAGGCTTTGGTTCTTTGTGTAGTGGCGTTTGGTAGATAGTTAGCTTTTGGCCTGTTTGATGGTTCTTTCCTGTGAATCATTTGTGTGCCTGGCAGCACTACTTATGGACGTCATATGTTATGGACCTTCCTAGGGTACTTTTATTGTTTTAATGACAAATACATGATGACAGAAAGCCAAGTTCTTTTGGTTAGGTAGGTTAGAAGAAAGCTCTTTTGGGTACCCAGAAGCAACACAGCAGGCTTTTGGAATATTTTCCCATGAAAAATCCATTAGGTTTGGCCTTCTAGCTAGTGGGCCTCCTTGGTCATCATCTTCTCTTATTGCTTTCACCCCATCTGGCCATAGCCAGGAGTTAGCTTGACTGTCCACACATTTTACTGCAGCTTGGAAGAGTACAGAAGGCCTTTTCTACTGCATGGTAGAACAGAAAATTTCACAAATGGATCTGGTCTGCCACAACCCTCAGCTCTTTACATCAGCAGAAGGACCACCATAATTCACCTTGGGTGTGGTGATAGCATCACTCTCCAGAGCTTCCTACCAGATCTTTCAGCACAGAAGTCAGGGATATATTCCATTTCTGATTGTGAGCAAATCCCTAACAATCATAGTATAGAAGCTTCCTGGTGGTTTCTGCCTTAGTCCATAGAGTGTGTCACTGAGCTCCTTCTGTTTCATCCTAGATGCCTGGTGTCTTAGTTAGGGTTTTATGGCTGTGAACAGATACCATGACCAAGGCAACTCTTATAAGGACAACATTTAATTGGGGCTGGCTTACAGGTTCAGAGGTTCAGTTCATTATCATGAAGGAACATTATCATCGGGAACATGGCAACATCCAGGCAGGCATGGTAGAGGAGGAGCTCAGAGTTCTAAAGCTTCATCTGAAAACTGCTAGCAGAATACTGACTTCCAGGCTGCTAGGATGAGGGTCTTAAAGCCCACACCCACAGTAACACACCTACTCCAACAAGGCCACACCCACTCCAACAGGGCCACACCTTCTAAAAGTTCCACTCCCTGGGCTGAGCATATACAAACCATCATACCTGGGGTGCCTGCAAGATAGCCTTAGGAATTCCACTATTCTCTCTTTCCCTTTTTTTAAAAAGCCAATTCAGGGCTCTCCCCCATATTTAATACCTAGCATGTATATGCATACCTACAAATTTGAAACTTTGGGGTTTTTTGACACAGTCCCAACTTTAGGAAGAGGTAGGAGACTCATCACAGATGTGTCTCCCTGTGAGCAGTGTTGGAGGTTGTGTTGGCACTAGCTGATTGGAAGCACCGTGGTTCTAAATACTGACCTGAGGTCTGCTAGCTCTACTATCTAGGGTTGGACTGGAGAACACTCAGTCCAAAGAGGAAGCAGCAGAGCCAGGCCTAAGACTTGTCTCACACCTACATCACTGAATCTCTGACAGCCACAGGAGGGCAGCAGTGAGAGACAGCAGAGGTCTAGATTTAGGGAATTGGGACATATTTCATTTTGGGGAAAACAAAACAAAACAAAACAACAACAACAACAAACCTTTGCTATAAACTATTCCAAGCTACCTAGACTCCTGGGGAACAAGTGCACAAAAGAATCCAGAGAGCCCTAAACTTAAAGATTTCTTCTAGGCAAGTTCAGAAACCATGAATGGATAAAGGAATAAAGACTGATGAGAAAGGAGAACCAAATGACTTCAGTGAAGGAAGGAAACCAGAAGGACAGTCTACATCCTTACAACCCATCACAGGGTGGGCAGAGCACAGCTAACCAAAGCACCACGGTACAGCCAGACTGTTTTGAGCTGAGTGTGCTTGCTCCTGATGCACTAAGACAGTTTTAGACTCTATGGGGGATATCAAGACCTAAGGGGTAAGCTGAAACAGAACAGACACACAAACGAGAAAGCGCCAAGGTGGGAAGTAAGCAAGAGTAGAGGAGCAAAGGCAAGTTACAAAGGTAACTAAGGCAGTGGACCCAGGAAGACAGGAAGAAGTGCGTCCTTTCTAAGAGAAGATAACAGCAAGCAGGGGCCTGTAGAGGCAACAGGTTTGTGTATAAGCAGCCATACCTAAGAGTGGCCCATTTCTTACAGTAGGTTTTTCTTTATTATCCTCTATTATTTCTTTCTTGGTCTGTTGATTTCCAGGGATAAAACAACCCACTGAAGTTATAGGAAAAGAAAAGATGATAGAACATTCTAAGATGCCATTAAAGAACTCTTATTCTGAAGTAAAATCGAACTTGACTATGAAGCCTTCCTAGATAGATAGTATTTCTTTGGAAAGACAGCTCTCCTTCCTCTGATACCCTCAGCACCCCTCACCCTCCTTTAAATACTGGTCAAACTCACAGGAAAGAACCAATAGGAAAACAAAAACAAAACAAACAACCAAAAAAGCTTGACTCCTAGTTTTTAATATAGCAACTGAGATATATTCAGTTAGTCTAGAAACTCAATATCTGTTTTAGGAGGCCAGCAAAAGGCTGCGTTTCCAAGGCTTATGGTAGTCAAATGTTCAGCAGTTTCTCAAACCTCTTAGTTTAGGGACACTTAATTTTTCTCTTCTCTGTCATTGAGTATACTTTCTCGAACTTGTACTCTTGGCAAGGCAGCATGATGTCAAGAAGTTTGGAGCTGGGCACTTGTAGGTTACTAGCTGTGATATTTAATTAAATTATTTGATCTTAAATATAATTTTTTGACCTACAAAATAAAAGTCTTTAACTATACCTGATGTTAGTAGTACTGTTACTATTCTAGCCATTGTTAGTCCTGTTTTATGGTGTCTATGTAGATACAGCATCCACAGTTACATCAGGAGACCCCTTTGTCGCTGGCTTCTCATGTTCAGCGACTTCTGGTGAGTGAGGAATTGAGAATAGCAGCTATTAAATGTTCTCAGCTCTTCTAAGCGCAGTGATGACTGAAAGGAACATGAATCTGGCTTTCTCTTGCCTATAATCAATTATAAGTTGGTGGCTTTGGTTATTTGGTAGGGTTTCATTAAAAGATATTTATTTAGAAAAAAGACAATTGCATGTTAAAATAATTTTAAAGATATAAAGTAAAGCTAATCCCAGTAAAATTGTATGTTTGTTTGTTTGGTTGGTTGGTTTGGTTTTTTTGAGACAGGGTTTCTCTGTGTAGCCCTGGCTGACCTGGAACTCACTTTATAGACCAAGCTGGCCTCGAACTCAGAAATCTACCTGCCTCTGCCTCCCAAGTGCTGGGATTAAAGGCGTGCACCACCACCGCCTGGATTTTTTTTTTTTTTTGGAAAATTGTACTTTTGTGAGCCTCCCTCTGATCTTTATTATGTGTGTATTATAACACCTGTGTCATTTTATTTAAGCTTTTAAATTTAACATAACAAACATTTTAAACTCTTTTTAAACTCTTTTTAAAAAAAGTTTAGTTAAGGTATAATTTGTTTCCAATGAAATATATGGGTTTTTTTATTTTGGTAAGTACACATTCTCCTATGAGCACCACCTCTGAGAAGAGTTCTGTTGTGCGCAGAATCCCTTTTGCTTCTTTGAAGTTGGTTTGTCTCCTGGACCACAAGCAGTCACTCAAGTGTATTTTGAAAATTCTAGAGTTGATATTCTTTTTTTTTTCTCTTTATTAGATATTTTCTTCATTTACATTTCAAGTGTTATCCAGAAATTTCCCCTTACCCTCCCCCATCCCCGCCCCGCTCCCCTACCCACCCCCTCCCACATAATGGCCCTGGCGTTCCCCTGTACTGGGGCATATAAAGTCTGTATGACCAAGGGGCCTCTCCTCCCAATGATGGCCAACTAGGCCATCTTCTTCCACATATGCAGCTAGAGACGTGAGCGCAGGGGGAACTAGTTAGTTCATGTTATTCTTCCACCTATAGGGTTGAAGACCC
>LR750228.1:3365-105692 GCA_902729485.2 Mus minutoides | reverse complement strand
AGAGACAGCTATATGAGGTCCCTTTCAGCATTATCTTGCTGGTATATGCAATAGTGTTTATTTTGGTGGCTGATTATGGGAAGGATCCCTGGCAGCCGCCGTCACTGGTTTGTCCATCCTTTTGATTCAGCTTCACACATGATCTCTGTAACTCCTTCAATGTATGTGGATACTAGCCCAGAAGCCTAGACTACCCAAGATACAATTTACTAAACACATGAATCTCAAGAAGAATGAAGTTCAAAATGTGGTCTCTTCTCCCCTTCCTAGAATAGAGTTGATATTCTTTAGTGTATTCTGTCTGGCTTCTTTAGTTCCTCATGATACTTTGTGATATCTTCACAGTGATAACTGTTTCAGTAGTTCATTCTTTTTATTGAGGAATTAAGATTTTTACACTGATCTGTTATTATTTAGCTGTTACTCTGTTAATTTTTGTGCACATTGGTTTTTATTTGGACTATGTGGTAGTTTAAATAAGGATTATCCCAAATAGTCCCTGGCTTTTGAGTTCTTGGTCTCTACTTGGCTATGCTGTTTGGGAAGGTTTGGGAGCTGTAGCTCTGATACAGGAATAATGTAGTGAGGTGTGGCTTTCAGAGTTTAAAGCTTCTTGTCACTTGTAGTTCTCTCTGCTTCATGGTTGAGGATGTGACTTCTCAGCTCCCTGCTGTGGCTGCTGTGCCTGTCCTTGCTGCCATGCTTCCCACTGTGATGAGCTCTTCTCCCTCTGGAATTATAAGCCAACATAGCCTTCATACATAAGTCACTTTGGTCAAGGCATTTTTATCACAACCCCAGAAAAGTAACTAATTCAGGTCACTGTAAACAAAGTTGCTAAGATTGTTAACATGGAAGTGTTCATGTGGATGTAGGCTTCATGATTAACCTTGTTCTTTTAAAATTTCAAACTGCTCTCTGTTAGACCATTGTCCATTCCCACCATTATGAATAAGAATGTAGGTCGTCCCACAAGCTGATTATCACTTCAGACCATACTGTGATCTCTGACATCACAGTTTTGTCTTTTCCAGAGAGCTGTATGGTAGTTATGCTTTGGTTCACTCAGCATATTGCTTTTGAAGTTTCCCCATACCTGGGACCTATGTTACTTCACTTATCACTATCGTCTAATAGTATGTATTCATATATATTATTTGCTTACTCATTTACCTGTTGATTAGTATTTGGTTTGTTTCTACTGTGGGAATATTATGAATAAATCTACAATAAACAGGAATATATGGGATTTTGAGTAAACATATGTTCTTATTTCTTCAGAGTAAGTACTTGGGAGTAGAATTACTAAATCAACAAAAGTATATTTTAACTTTATCAAAAGTGGTTTATCAAAATACGTCCCAAAGAGACTTATTCATTTTGCATCCCTACCAGCAATTCATCAGGGTTGCAGTCTTTCTGTACCTTTGCATGTGTTTGATAGTGCAATGGTTCATTTTGACACTTTAAAAATTTACTACATTGTGTGTGTGTGTGTGTGTGTGTGTGTGTGTGTGTGTGTGTGTATGCATGTGTGGTTGTTAGAGGATAACTTCTTGTAATTGGTTCTTTCCTTCTACTATGTAGGTCCTGGGACAGGGTCATCAGGCTTGATAGCAGACACCATCATTCACTGACTCAAGTAAAATTTTTGTCTAGTTCTAAAATTAACTCTTAACTGAGTTCTGAAGGCATTTTACATATTCTGGTTAGCAACCCAGTGTTGGAAATATGTTCAGTTTTCTTATTCTGTATATTATCATTTTATTTTTTCATTAATTGATTGATTGATTTACTTTATACTCAACATCAGCTCCCTCTGTCCTCCTAGTCCCCTCCTCACGTGGCTCCTCCCCCCATTCTTCCCTTCCCTTTTCTTCTAAAAGAGGGGGAGGGCCCCTTGGGCATCACCATATCCTGCACATCAATTCCCAGGGGAGTAGGCAAATCCTCTCCCACTGAGGCCAGACAATGCTGCCCAGTTAGGGGACAGGATTCACAGGTAGGCAACTGATTCAGAGACAGTTGTTCTGGGACCTAAAGTAAGATCAAGCTGCACATCAGCTACATATTTGCAGAGGGCTGAGGCTCAGCCCATTGGCACTCTTTGATTGGTGGTTCAGTCTTTGGGAACCCCCAAGAGTCCAGGTTAGTTGACTCTGTTGTACTTCCTGTGGAGTGTCTATCCTCTTCAGGTCCCTCTGTCCTTTCCCTAACTCTTCCATAAGCCTCCCCAAGCTCCATATAATGTTTGGCTGTTGGGTCTCTACATCTGTTTCCATTGGCTGCTGCGTGGAGCCTTTCAGAGGACAGTTATGCTAGGTTCCTGCCTATAGGCATAACAGAATATCATTAATAGCATCAGCGATTGCTTCTTGCCCATGAGATGCATCTCAAGTTGGGCCAGTCATTGGTTAGCCATTCCTTCAGTCTCTCCTCCATCTTTGTCCCTGAACATCTTATAGGCAGGACATATTTTGGGTTGAAGGTTTTGTGGGTAGGCTGCTGTCCTTGTTCCTCCACTGGGAGTCCTGTCTAGCTACAGGAAGTGGCCACTTCGGGTTTCAAATCCCCTACTGCTAAGAGTCTCAGCTAGAGTCACCCCTATAGACTGCCTGCCTACCCCCAATCTCAGGTCTCTGGCATGTCCTAGAGATGACCCCCTCACCGATTTCCATTCTTTCTCCAGCTCTCCCTATACCTGATACACACGCATTCCCCATTTCTTTCTCTATCCCCTCTCCTATCTAGTTCCCTTCATCTATCCATCTGTTCATTTTCTTAACAGTATCATTAAAAAAAAAAAACTCATTCTTAAAAGGTTTTATTGGCACCTCATTTACAGTAACATTGGCTTTTTAAACATCTGTTCCTGCTCCATGTTTCCTCTCTTAACAAATCTTCAGTTGACTCGAGGTCATGATGATTTTCTGGTTTTTTGATTTGTTTGTTTGTTGGTTTTTGTTTTTTCTAGAAGTCTTAAAATGCCAGCTCCTAGGTTTAAGTCTGTGATGATAAATCTTGTGTTAGCTTTTCAGTGTTGTGCAAAGTGTGGTACAGTTTCCTGTGGAAGATATGGCTTTTCTATGACAGTTTATATATATATATTTTTAATCTGTACTTTATTGATATTCCTTGACAAAAATCATTGAGGAGATGGAGAGATCTCTTAGCAGTTAGGAACACTCTTGCAGAGGACATAAGTTTGGTTCCCAGTACTCATACTGTGTGTGCTGCTCACACTTGCCTTATAAATGGAGCTGCAAGGGATCTAAGGCCTTCTTTTGGTCTCTACTGACACTACATGTCTGTACATAGACACATAATAAAAATAAAAATTTAAAGCTGGGTGTGGTGGCGCACGCCTTTAATCCTAGCACTCAGGAGGCAGAGGCAGGTAGATTTCTGAGTTCGAAGCCAGCCTGGTCTACAAAGTGAGTTCCAGGACAGCCAGTGCTACACAGAGAAACCCTGTCTCGAAAAACAAAACAACAACAACAACAACAAAATAATAATAATAATAATAATAAAATAAAAATTTTAAATATTATTGGTTTAAGTGTGTTGGTCTCTTTCTGGATCGCCTGTATTTTTTCAGTTGATTCTTGCTTACTCTTTACTTTTCTCTTCATCTTCAGGCTAAATCTTGGTATCTTGTAACATGATTTCTGCACCTTTGTCTCCTTCAATGTTGTTTTGTTATTTTGTTATTCTAAATCACACACACACACACACACACACACACACACACACGTGCACATACACCCTTGGAAATCAGCTGTTTAAAAAAGCTTTCTGGAGTTTTGATCAGGGTTGTTTTGAGTTTGTATATTTGTTGAAGAAAATTGACATACTGACATTTATCATTCTTCAAGAATGTTGTCTCTCTTGGAAGGACCATGCAGAAACTGCCCCATCTGGAGATCCATACCATAATCAACCACCAAATGTAGACACTATTGCATATGCCAGCAATATTTTGCTGAAAGGACCCTAATATAGCTGTCTCTTGTGAGGCTATGCCAGTGCCTGGCAGATACAGAAGTGGATGCTCATAGTCATCTATTAGATGGAACACAGGACTCCCAAAGGAAGAGCTAGAGAAAGTACCCAAGGAGCTGAAGGGGGTCTGCAACCCTATAGGAGGAACAGCAGTATGAATTAACCAGTACCCCCCTGAGCTCCTGTCTCTAGCTGCATATGTAGCAGAAGATGCCCCATTGGAGGAGAGGCCCTTGGTCTTGCAAAGATTATATGCCCCAATACAGGGGAATGCCAGAGCCAGGAAACAGGAGTGGATGGGTTGGGGAGCAGGGTGAGTGGGGAGGATATAAGGGACTTTCAGGATAGCATTTGAATTGTAAATGAAGAAAATACCTAATTAAAAAAAAAAAAAAGAATGTCTCTCCATTGTCTGCCTTGGTGCTGGGTAACTTTGAGCAAATCTTGCCTGTTTTGCCAAAGTGATTCCATGTCACATGTTCATTGCAATGCTCTAACTGGTTTAATGTCAGTGTTTATTTCTTCCTTTGTACATATGGAAATACGACTATGTTTTGTTTATTGGCTTTGAATCTCAAACTTGCTGAAGAACTTCCTATGTTTAGTTTCTTGGGGACTTTCTGTGGGATGTTTTCAGTGATAGTCTTCTTATCTATGGCCTTTTATTTCTTGCCTTACTGTACTAGAGCCTCCAAGGTTGGTGTTAGAGAAGTACAAAAGAAGAATTCTTGCATTATTTCTGATCTTAGCTGTAAAGCAGCCTTTCAGGGCTAGAAGTAGAAATTTAAAGTTGTGTATGCTTCCGAAGGTGGAGGAAGGTTAATTCTTAATTTTGCTTAAGGATTTTACTATGTCAGTTTTATCTTATGTTCTTTCTAACATTTTGTTTTGCATTTAAATTGTAGTATTTATATATCAAGTCTTTGGGGGTGCTGAATGTCTTCTTAAGGCACATTCATTATTAAAGAGATGTTATAAACATATCTACTATAGCTTTTAGAGACCTGGCTAGTTTCTGACAGAGGGTTCCTTGAGGTTTGCTCATGAGCTAGTTTTACAGGAGCCCCATCTCGTGGAAGTTTGTGCTTTTAAATGTTCTTTAATTAGATAGAATTAAGAGAGAACCTTTAATTTTCATTTAATTTTTTGTTATGCTTAAAACATATTGACAGCCAAGACAGTGAGACCCTGTCTTAAGAAAAATAATATACCAACCATCACCAATAACAACAACTATGGATGGGGGCCACATATGTGGCCAGGTAGGTGCATATGGAAGCCAGAGAACCAATTTGGATGTCCTGCTCTATAAATCTTATAAATCTTTGCCTTAGCTCCTTAAGGGGGCGGGGGGCGGGGGGGCTCATGCATATGCAGATGAGTTTGGTTCCCAGTACTCATGCTGTGCTATTCACCCTTGCTGCATAGCTGTAGCTGCAAGGGACTAAGCTGGTGCTCAGCAAATGCTGTCACCACTCCCCATCATGCACTTGGCCCTCCTCATGCTTGTGCACCATGTGCTCTTCCCTGCCATCTCTTCAGCTCCACGGTTTCTATTTTTAATTCTGATTCTACAATGGATGATCTTTGCACTCTGATTCAGTGCATCTCTAACTTACTCTTAGCTTATTCTAATCAAGTAATAGAGGCAGGACTAAGACTTCTAAAATGTTAACTCCTAGTAAAAAAAAGCAGTATGTGAGGATCTGAAAGCGGTTCCCAGAGCCCGTATATTAAAGGCTTACTTTGTTGGCTTGAGGCTGTTGGAAAAAGGTACAACTTTAAATACATGAGCCTAAAAGCCAAGCATGAGATAACCTTAGTGGAAGGCTAGCCTATATTAAAGGGTCTCATCTTAAAACACACAAAGTAAACAAACAATAGCAAAGATTAAAACAGAACCAAACAGAACACCAGTGGGGTGTGATGGGAAGTCTGTGGGGGTACCTTTGGAGAAGATAGTGGACCTCATCTGCTTCCACCTTTCTCTTGTCTTTCACTTCTGGCCATCAGTTGAACAGTTGTGCTTTGGCAAGTCCTCCCACCATAATGAGCTGCCTCCCCAGAGCAGCAGGACCAAGAGTTAGAGGAAGCATTGTCCTGCTTATCTCAGGGACTGGCTGTGGTCCTGGAGGGTGATTGATTTCTTTGTTGTATATAAGCTGTATACATGTGTCTCTACCTTCAGAATCTAAGCAGAGTCAGTTCCATGTAATACTTTTACTTCTTCCCTAGTGACCTCTGAAGCAAATAATAAAAGAAGTAGTTTTACATGTGTTTTCTTTGGGGTCCCAACTATATTCATCTTCTTTCTGTGTGCATATTTCTTCTTTTGTTGCCCACTTAGGTGACATGATAGGGAAAGGAGATAGGATGGCAAGGTGACACAGATGTAATTATGTCCCTGTTCTTTCTGGGAAGTATTAAACTCAGCTTCACTCCTGTTTCTCTTGTTTCCTATGTCCTTGCCACCGTAAGTTATGTCATTTACTACTAAAATGGAGACTGAGTACTCAACAATAAGGTACCAGCCCCAGCAAAGCAGGGAAGGTCCTAAGTTGCAGGGATGTCCTTCTGACATCCTCTTCCTGTCATGTTTCCCCACATAACCTCTACCCAGACACCCCAGTTGCCTGTTTGGGGAGAATTTTGAGGCCCCCTTGCCTGCTAAAGAGTGCTCTATCTCAGTGGAGTGACAGCCTTCTTCACACTTTGTCTCAAATGTCATCTCTTTATAAATCTGCCCCAACCTAGTTAATTGTTCCCTCTTTGAGTCCCTGACATTTTGTATGTCCCTTCATTACAAATGCTTTTATAATTAGTTGTTTAATCATCCACTTACATTAGATTCCGCATTTATGAAGGGCAGAAACCCTCTTTTATTTGCCCTTAATGTCCCCTCTCTGGTGGGTAGCATTGTCTGTCCCTGCCTGTACTGGGCTTTTATAACTATGGTCCAGTGCATCAGTTTCATAGTGTTTTGTGTCATCTCAGAAGTGAGGGGAAGTAGATTGGATTTCTGAATCATAGTTGTTACCAAACACTCAAAGGAAATAGTCATCATTTTTCTCCTACTCCATGATCTTCATTTCCATTTTTATCTGATAGCGTTTAATGACAGAGTTAATTTGGATGTCGTGGCCATAGGCAGGGCAGGCAAACAGGAGGAAAGGCATTGATGGTGAGAATCAAGAAGAAGGGTGCCGGGAGAGCAGGGTGCAGGGTAGATTCCCATCTGCTACAGCGCTCTGCTGTTTGCAGGGCAATTGTTGCCTTCTCATCCCTGTGTTCCCACAGAGACATTTTCTCTGTACTGATACAGCTTGTGAGTTCATCCAGAATCTTTCATGTCTAGCCCTACTCTTACCTCGGATGTGTGTGGGCCCCATTTAGAAGCATCACCGAAGCAAGGCAAAATCTCAGTACCTATCCCCATACACTAAGTCCAGGGGGCTGAAATTGTCTTCACAATAATGTTTAAGTCGTTTTGTTAAGTCAAGCAGTTTATTCATGATTCCTGCTGAGCAACAAAAAGTGTTGAGGATGAGGAAAGAATGTGTTGAAGATAGGACACATTCTCCACGCTCACCACTGTCCATGTGGTAGCAGCACACTGTGTGTCCTGTTCTGGTAGAGCTCAGGGTACTCCGAGTACTCCAGAACTGTTACTTTGGTAGGTCTCCTCACTCAACTGATGGTGCTGTCACATCCTGCATACAGTCTGTCAAAAAGTTTGCTTTCTCTGTCCCTCTCAAAACATGCCCAGAACTTGGTCACTTGCAGTTCTTCCCTAATCCAGCACTAAACTGTCACATTTTGTGTCCTGGCAGTGGCATCTTACTAGCAGGAAAAAATAAACTAAATTTAGATCCTGTTACTCTCAAGATACTCCACAGTAGTATCCTGATTCACTCTTAAGTAAAAGCCAGAGGTCTTTTAATGTTCTGCAAGGCAGTATAGATTAGACACATACATGCACATGAACCTTTTGGCACTGTTCTCTTCACTGCCGTCTCTGAGAGTGTCCTTCCTGTTTCTCAGATTTGCTAACAACACTTCTGTCTCAGAGTCTGCCCCCTGCCTCAGTACTTCTGAAGTAGAAAATTTTTATTGACAGAAGCCAACATATTCCCACAGAGAGAATGCACTCCATATTGAAGTTCATTGTTATTAAGTTGTAGTACAAAACATATAGAAACCTGTATGAGTATTAGATCATTGAAGTCAGAAAAATTAAAGTAGGTAAAGAAGATCACATTAGAGATAATTTATAATTAAATATTTAAATGGCACTGATGCCATTTGAAATTTCTTTCTTGTATTATTTCTCAAGCAGAATAAAGTTGTAGGGGAAGTGTCATAACATATTTGATTGGATTTGGCTGTGTTCTTAGGTTAATTAGTGTAATTACTAAGGCTTCATATTCTGCTGGGGCACACATCATACCTTCTACCTACAAGCCCTCATTGATACATACAAGCACGGTTAAAGGGAGACAGTAAAGTAGCACTCTCACGGGGAAAACAGGGTGATATTCACTCTTTTTCTTTTTTTCAAAACTGTTCTCAGAATTTGCTGTTGGTTCACAGGACTAGGGAAGGTGTATCAGAAATCCCAGTGTTCTTACTGTGATCTCCTTCACTGGTGCTTATGTAAGAAGTGATAAGCCATATTATCTGTAGAAATAAAGGGATCACTGATCTTCTAGAAACTATACTTGGGCATTCTCTCTTTAATGCAAAATAATGAGGTGACAGGATTGTAGTGGTGACACCAGCCTTCAGAAACATCAGTCACATAAGGGAATACAGCTGTGTTTGTATGTATGGTGGTCTCTAGCATCTTATAGATACTTAACAACCCATTGTGACTGCTTCCCTTAAGAGCTTACTCCAGGCTCATCTTCATTACTTACTCCTTGCAGTAACACAGCTGGAGGATGGAGACTGCAGCTTGGCTTTAGAGGAGAGAGCCATTTGGAGGTAGAGCTGCCACCTAACTGTGTCTAGTTTGTGGGAAGCCAGAATCCTCTGCTGAACTTCTTCACTATTTCTTGACTCATAGCCAACTAAACATTGGCAAGTGCTTCAGCTTTGTCTTGTGTATGATGAATATTCTGTAATTGCTGCTGCAACTCTGATGGCTTCACATTATAATATGCTGTCTGTTCTAAAGCAAATGATACTGTTTCAGAACCAGGAAAAGATCTTGTTTTCTAGAGAAAATGCAGCTTGATTGTCTGTACCTGCTAATAAATGTTCCCACCTCAATACTACATCACTTAGGGTGGTGATATTCATTTTAAAAAGAAACTCCATGAGCCCAAAGCTCATGTCATAACTTGGCATTGATAACTGAGGAAGAATAAATTGCCGAGAAATACAGAAATCACTTGAAAATGTGTAGAGTAAACAGAACATGTCTAAGTGTAGCATGGACTCATGACTGGAAGTGTATGTTGTCAATTTTAATACTATATAGGGACAGGGCAACCTCCTACCCATCAGTGCATGGGGGTATAAAGAGATGCCAAGTGGTTGTAAGAACCTGGACCAAGGAATGTCAGCACACCAGGCAGAAGTCCTCCTGACACATCATCAGATGTGAGTGCAGTGGTAACAAGGATATTTCAGCCAGGTCTGCTGGTCAATAGATGCTCCTGAGGAATGGTAGAGAACTCTGAGCAACACTCCTCAAGACTAGTGAGGCACCTTCTGTTGTTTTCCGCCTGTCTCTTCTCCCCACCCCCTTTCTCAGTGTGGGCCTCAGGATTCTGTAGGCCGTGGATCTTTAGAAGCCTGAGCTGCAGTGACCCTTGTCTGCTCCAGTAGCACATTGCCTAAGTGGGAATCATAGAACTTAAAATGGAACCCCTGAATAGATGATTCTGGAATGTATAAGAAAACCAACTGAGCAGGCCTGTAAGCAGTGTTTCTCCAGGAAGCATTGACTCCCGCTTCCAGGGTCCTGCCCTGTTTGCATTACTGCCCTGTCTTCCTTCAGCAGTGAAGTAGGATGACCTAAGAGTTGTAAGCTGAAAATAAACCCTTTCCTCCCCAAGTTGTTTGCGGTCATGGTGTATTATCACAGTAATAGAAACCTTCACTAAGACACTCCCCTCTCTAAAGTCTTATATCAGAGATAGCAAGTCCCAAAGGCATATATTTTCTATGGCATCCTAGCCTTAGTAGCTTCGGAGGAAGAATTAGAGCTCATCTTTTTCTATATAATTTCACTACTTATAAAAAATGATCTTTGCTGGTTTTCTAGAAGAGTAGAGGCTAGAGTTATTAACTAGTATAGCTGTGCTCTCATTTCTGTTGAGATTAAAATCTCTTTAGTGACAGGAGACCATCCATTCTAATGACACTAGAATGCAAGCTCTGGGAGCAGTGAGGGGGCCAGTGAGGTTGCGCCACTCTGCATTCTTCGGTGGTCTTTTTCTAATATTATTTCTTCCAGTGAAGTTTGTTTTTAAGGGTTAGATAATCTCAGTGTTCTATACACATTGACCTCCTGTGCTGTGGGTCATTAGAACACACTAGCTTCAGGTCTGTTCCTTTGGAGATGGTTTCTTCTTACCTTTTATGTGTTGTGGAACATGACAGAAGGCTTTTTTTCTTTTCATTTACCAGGAGGCTTTTTAGTGATCCTGGTCCTTGGTCCATAGCACAAGACTCACTCAGCAATTTTAGTTAAACCTTCATGCCTCTCCCTCCTAGATCTTCCTAGGCAAGGCTCGAGAAGACAGTACTGATAGCAGGACATGTCCTTTTTGGTGTCTTCCCTTGAGGACTAGATGGAAACTGCTGCCTGTGGGCAGTGGAATCTGCCTTTGGATGGGAAGGCTCTCCCCGGCTGCCTTGTTCTGAGGAGATTTAGCCATAACCTCTTATTCCATTTGTCTGGGTAAGTTGTTGCAGGAAGAGGGGTCTATGGATGTGCATCAATGCCAGTGATTGGCTGAGTGTTCATTAAAGATAGCCAGAAAGGGAGGGGGTGGCTTTGTAAAGGAGCTTTGAGAAAATTGTTCCTAAGTTAAAAGAGGAAATCAGCAAGCTATGAGAATGCAGAGGGGACAAGGGTCTAGGAGTTGAGTGTGCCTATATCTGCTGTTCCCTTTTAGGCTTGGGGATGGGGGTCTTCTTTCTCTGGTCCAGCCTTCATACTATATTTTAGAGTTCTGTCTTCAGTCCCATCCTTTGTCTACTCTACTCCCCTCCCCCCACCCCAGTGTGTGTTTGTAGGGATGACTCCAGTGGTTACTTCTCTCATTGTAACAAGCATACATGTCAGAAGCAAGTCAAGGTGGGAAAGGTTTGTGTTGGTTCAGAGGATACTTCCTATCATGGTGGCTGGAGCAGCTATGTCTGCAGCAGCAGAAGTGTGTAACCATGACTTATCTCATGGCAACCAGATTGGGAAGCTGTCTTAGTTACTTTTCTATTGCTGTGAAGAGACATCATGACCAAGACAATTTATAAGAGAAAGAATATATTGGAGTTTACTGTTTTAGAGGGTGAGTCCATGACCATCATGATGAGAAACATGGCAAAAGGCAGGTAGGCATGGCCCTAGATAGAAGCTGGAAGCTTATATCCTGAGACACAGCTATGAGGTGCTGTGGGTTACCTGTCTTTTTGTTGTTTGGATTTAAGGGCTCTTTACATATTGTGGACAGTACTTTTATAAGGTAGTTGATGTGCAGCTATTATTTCCTATCACATAAATCATCTTTTACTTTGATAGCATCTTTTGAAACATTTTTTAATTTTTATGAAACTTAATTTATCTGTGGTGTTTGTTGTTGCTTCTGTGATATTGCATTTGGCTATGGTGCTTCTTTTCATACCTAAAGTACATCAGTGTTAACTTTAATTTATATTAACAAATGCACTTACTGAAATGCCACTCCAATGCATTGCTGTAGTCCTTTTTTCCTCTCCATTTATTTCCATTATAGCCATTGCCTAAGGAGAAGGATCTAAAAGAGTGTTTGTTCACTCTTTAGCTAAGATGTGACTTAGGGAAGATTCATACCCAGCCAAACTGCACTTCCACACTCTTTTCCCTACTAGTACTGTATATAATTACTGACCAGACAGTAGAGTTAATGACTTGAACAAGAAAACAGACTATATTGTATTAGTTTTCTATTGCTTCCATCATGGATTTCCACAAATTAATGGCTCAAGCAGTGCAGGTTTATGCTCTTGCAGTTATGTAGGTGCAATGTGAATGCCTGATGACTAGTGTCAAGATCTTGGCAAGGCTGCACTCCTTTCTGGATACTCTTGGGAACATTTGTCCCCTCACTCATTTAAGGTACTGACAGTTCCTTGTGTTGTCCAACTGAGACCACGCCCAAGCCCGCCCACCCACCCCCATGCCTTACAGCCTGTCATTCCTTCAGAATCTATTCAGATAGGCAATGTGCCCATGGTGAGGTGCTCAGCAGCGTAGTCATTAGAGAAGCACAAATCAGAGCAGCAGTGAGCTGCCATGCCATCCCAGGATACCTATAATCAATAAGTTAGAAAAGAACAAGTATCGGCAAGTGTGGAGGGAAATTAGACTCTTCTACAGTACTGGTAGGAGGTAAAATGATATTGTCCCTGTGGAAAGAAGTTTGGCAGTTCCTCAGAAAGTTAAACAGACTTTTTATATGATCCAAAAGTTCTATTCTATACCAAAGTATTTAAAAAATCATTCAAGACAAAACTATAACTCCAACTCCAGAGAATGACTCTTTTCTCTGACTTCTGTATGCATACACATGCATGTGGCACATATACAGGTAAGCAGGCACACACATGTGCACTTAATAATAATATACTCAATAATAAAACAATTCAAGATTGCATATTCAGCCTATTTATTGTTGTTTCACAGTTTAGTGAAGTTTATATCACTAAAGAGTCATTTGAAGGTCAGGCACCACTAGCTCAATACTACTCTCAGCTTTCTGTCCTTTAGAAATCACTAGATGCCTGCATGGGCTCAATTACTAAAGTAACAGAGACAACAGAAAGCTTAGAGCAAGTCTGTACACATAGCCCAGGCTGGTTTCTATGAATATTGGTGAAGAGCAGAGAGATAAACTTAATCACTCACAGAAAGACAAACAGAACAAGTAAAAAGGTCCAGTGACTCTAAGTTCATCTTGAGTATACTGGCACAAGATTGGGTTTAAATAGAGAGAAGAACTGGGGAAAGGTCTAGTATGTAATAAAGTAGTTTTGGGGAAGGTGTGCTCTCCTTGACCACTTGATCAATTCTGCAGTGCAAAGTGATCTGGAGAAGCTGTCACCGGGATCCCCTGAGAGTTATCAATTTTGTTTCTAAAATATGAACAATTCTTCTCTAGGGTATAGCCTTGCCTCATGGGCTAATACTTTTCCCAGCTTTGATCTTACTTCTCTCTATGTTACTTGGCCCATGGGAATGAGATGGGGTTGATAGACAGACTTATCTTCAGTGATTCATGGGCCTAAGTAGAGCAGACAGGCTGAGTATGCTCACCCATGCCTGTAGCCTGGTCACTCAGGAGGCAGAGGTAGGAAGACTGGAAGTTCAAGGACATTCCAGCTATCTAGTGAGTAGAAACCACATTGACAGTGACATGACCTCAAGAAACTTGTTTACTGTTGAAGGTTTTTAAGAATTCACCATGGACCTATGAGACTTCAACCTTAGACAAAGAACATAGGCAATTAAGAATAGCTGGAAACAGGAGAGGTGGACTTTCTCAGGGAAGACCACACCAATTGGTTTTTTATGCCAATTTCAGTTTCAGGGTACACACACACACACACACACACACACACACATAAGATCAGTTGCTAGGTGAAGTACAGAACTCAGGTATATGAGAACAGATTCAATTTGATGATGGTACTATGGAAAACTATTGCTTAGTGTCTTTTAAGAGCTTGGGACAAAATTGAGGCACCTGGGGGGGGGGGATCTACCTCATTTACGATTATATATGTAGAAGTCCTCACTGATTTTTTACAAAGATTAATATCAGCTATGAAAAAAGCTGTCTCAGACTTTGACACAAGACAGGTGTTGATAGAGACCTTGGTATTTGAAAATGTGAATACCAGATGTAAAAGAGGTAAAATAGATCATTAAAGGCATGGGCAGTGCCTGTGGATAGGTGGATAAGGGATACAGCTAATATTTATTCTAATGTGTACCATGCAAATATAATAGGTCAAGCTATAGCTAGAGGTCTCAGATTTCAAAATGCCCAGTGCTTCAATTGTAGGAAATATGACCATTTGCAAAGAAACTGTGACCTAGCCACTAAAGGTCTCAGATCTCAAAATTCTTATTGCTTTAATTCTGGGAAATATGGTCATTTGCAACAAAATTGTAACAAGGCATTTCTAAGGTTAATGTTTTTTCTAAATATAAACCAGAAAGGTTTAGGCTTCCTGGGATGTGCAGGTGATGTGGCAAGTGTTGCCATTGGACCAATGAATGTAGGCCCAAAACAAATATTTAAGGTAATTTCTTACCATCCATCATGGCTTTCATTGAAAATGTCACCATTTATTTCCCACTACATACAGCACAATTAATGGCTTAAAACAGAAAGGAGGAAATGTAGTGAGAATTCTGGAATTTGGTTTCTTTAAAAACCACAACATTATATGAATATGCTTGCATTTTAATCTCGGGTGTGAGATATGGAGCTGCTTCAGATTGTCCACATCAGGTGACTATGATTTGCCTCATGCTGTAGCAGAGGTGTGATTTTTTTTTTTTTTTTTTTTTTTTTTTTTTTTTTTTTTTTTTTTTTTTTTTTTTTTTTTTTTTTTTTTTTTTTTTTTTTTTTTTTTTTTTTTTTTTTTTTGCCAGCTGCATATATTTCCTATGGTTTTGTAGCATTTGAAATTCTGGGAACTTTCAGAGGGTGTATAAATGCTAGAGCCCCAGTAGCCAGGGATGGTAGGGTTTTGGAGGGTTGTTGGTTGGTTGGTTGGTTGGTGGTGCTGGTCGTGGTTGGTCATTGTTTGTTAAGTAGTCATACACAAAGAAGAAACAACAACAACAACAAGAATTAGATATCATAATGGTGAAGCTCAAACTTACCACAAGGAATTTGACACCCCAAATCAGCAGGAAGTAGTCTAAAGATAATTTTACCCCTGACTTTATACAGGCATCTTTTTCAGTTCCTCTCGTTTTTTCTCTCTTATTTAGTGTTAGAGGACTAAAAGGGTAGAAAAAGATGGAAGAACCTACAAAATAGTCAAGAAAAGCTACAGATGGAGAGAGACAACTAGCAAAAATAAAATGTGTATGTAAATGCCATAAGAAAATATATTGCTCTGCAAGTTGATTTTAAAAAGTAAAATTTTAACAAAGTTTTGGTGGTGAAAGAGCATATCTTATTTATCTTTCTATTGCTGAGATAAAACATGAGACCAAGGTTAACTATGAAAGAAAATATTTGATTTGGATATAGTTTCAGAGGGTTAGAGTACATGATAGTGAAAAAAAAAAAAAGGCTTGGTAGCACAAACAGCTGAGAGCATACAACTGGATCATTAGCCATGAGACAAAGAGTAGGGCATATTAGGAATGACTCAAATCTTTTGAAACCTCAAAGACCTCCAACAGTGATTCAACAAAGACACTCCTCCTAATCCATCCCAAACAGTTCTCCCATCTGGAGACTGAATTATTCAAGTATATGAGCTTAGAGGGACCACTAAACCACTGCACTGGACTAAACCACTTAGAGGGACTATTCAAACCACTGCAGGGCAGTTTACGTGTTTACATTGAGTAGAGAGAGGGTTTTGATGTAAGTGGCAAATTGCAAACTTCCTTGAAAGGGAAGTCAGAATCACTATTTTATGGAATTCTCACTTTTTTTTTTTTTTTCGAGACAGGGTTTCTCTGTATAGTCCTGGCTGTCCTGGAACTCACTTTGTAGACCAGGCTGGCCTCAAACTCAGAAATCCACCTGCCTCTGCCTCTCAAGTGCTGGGATTAAAGGCGTGCGCCACCACACCCCAGCAAATTCTCACTTTCTATGAATGGTAAATAAGTTGAATCTGAGAGACATTGGTGTCCTGGCTAGTTTTATGTCACCTTGACATCAACTAGAATCATTCTGGAAGAGGAGGTGTCAATTGAAAACATACCCCCACCAGAGTGGTCTGTGGGCAAGCCTATGGTACATTTTCTTGATTAATAATTGATGTGGAAGAGCACAGCTCACTGTGGGTGGCCCCACCCCTGGGCTGGTGGTCCTAGGTCCTAAGAGAGCAGGCTGAGCAAGCCAAGAGGAACAGGCTAGAAAGCAACACTCCTCCACAGTCTCTGCATCAGTTCCTGCCCTGCCTTCCCAAATGATGGACTACAAACTGTAACTTGAAATAAACATTTTCCTCTCCAAGATGCTTTTGATCATGTTTAGCACAGCAATAGAAATGCTAAGACAACTGGGAAGTGTACCTTCCTTGCTGGAAGCACCATGCTCAGTTTTTACTGTTTCTGGTTTGTTTGTTGTAAGATTTAAATATTAATTATTGAAGTGCTGCAGTTCCATTGAAATTACTTTCTTAAAGCCAACAGTAATTGCTTCATATTATAACTTAGTCTTGTCACCTAGAAGACTGCACTCCTGTATTCTTGTTATCAACAGCTTCTTTACACTAGAATTGTAGAACTGGATATCTACAGCAGAGAATGAATCACAGCCTAAAGTTTATACTATCTGTCTCTTTTCACACACAAAAGTCTCCTCTGCTCTGACATTAAATGCAAGAAAATGGAAACACATATAAACTTGTAAATGAAATGAATCTAGGATCAAGTTATTGTTTTTAGGTAATTGTTGTATAAATAGACCAATAGAATGTATTAATATTGCTTATTTCATTTTAATATAAGACCTGGCTATACTGAAACTTGCTATATAAACCAAGCTGGCCTTGAACTCACAGAGATCTTCATGCTTCTGCTTCCCAAATTATGGAATTAAAGGTCAGTATGTTTAAAGTATGCTGAATGTGAGGAATTTTTGAGACATTTTAATTGTTAAAATGTTAAGATCCTTTATATAGAAATATTTTTGAAAATAGATAATTCAGTTGGAAGTAATTATTTTTTCATCAATCAAATTGGGTGAGAATATGCAGTATGCAAATGGTATATAGACATATATGCATACAAAACACCCAATCAATTAAAAAATAAATGGATGACTATGCTATAATTTTTCATGTTTGTGTTGGTTTTATGTTTCTAATGAAAAAAGAAATAAAATGAAAAACTGCTGTGAAGACCCTCCATATTCTTGACATTGATAAATTATGTAAATTCATATTTTTAACTGAGCTGAGATTATTCACATGCATTCTTATGATTTAGCAAAAAGTCAAGGAAAGTGTCTCTGTAGCTAATGAGCAGAAGTGAAGAGAAGAACACAAGGCAGAAAGCACAAAGCCAGTGATCAGGTGTCTCATTATGGGGATATCAGGAGACTGTGCCCCTAATAAAAAGGAGGCAATAGGAGCCTAGATACTCTGAAGTTGAGTGTGGCTAAAGCCAGCCTGGGCTGCATAACAAGACCCTAACTCAAATCCCCACATGCCTTAAAAAACATTAAAGAAGAAAAATAAATTTGAAATATTAGAAGGCTCAAGGCAACCATGAAGCTGATGCAGTTTGAGAGGAAGAAGAGGCTACAGCTTCGCAGCTGCAGGCCCAGTGGAGCCAGTGCACGCATTTGTGGTTCAGACTGAACTGCAACTTCAGTGAGCGTCACTAAACAAGTGATTGATCAAGCAAGATCATCCTGGCCAATCACCTTAGAAACACATACAGACTACCTGAAGAGTCTCTTCTCGGCCATTCAGCTCTGCAATGTGCCTACAAGGAAAAGGCAGGCTGGGGAGTAGCAGGAGGATGTGCTCCTGTTTCTGAGTAGATGCAGATGGTAGTGACTGTGGCCTGTTCTCCACATGTGCTCCCTTGATTCCACATGCCTTCAAATTAGAGCCACATTGGTCAGAAGCTTAGAGCTGAGCAATTTGATCAAACTGTTGATGGTCTGCTTCTGCTGTGAAGAATGAAGTTGAGAACAGGGGAGCAGGAGGGCTTCAGTAACTGTTCATTTTGGATGGGAGAACAGTAGGCATCGGTCCATTTGTCAGGTCTTGTCTCCTCATACAGATAGATCGTCTTTACTTTCTAGGTGTGTTTTTATTATCTTAAAAGGTTAAGGTTGCACGTTGAACTCACTAAACTGCTGAAGCATTGATCATTACCCACACCCATGTCTGATGGAGAGCACACTCCTGCTTGCTCTTCTAACTTCCCACCCCACACTGTCACTGCTCACTTTTGCTTCCTTGCATTCTACTAAGAATGCAAAACAGCTTTACTTCTTAATTTCCTTCTGATTTTTATCTTGTCTTTTTCAAAACTATGTTTCTCCTTTGAAATGCTTAAAGATAACTGTTTTCTTAAGTTGAATACCATTCTGGAAGGGGCATGCTAGCATGTGTACTACTGTCTTTGGCTCTCCACAAATAGTGCTTACTGAAGTTTGTGTGCCATGTTGTGTTCCTAAAACACCGGGAGAGGGGAGGGGAGGGGAGGGGAGGGGAGGGGAGGGGAGGGGAGGGGAGAGGAGAGGAGAGGAGAGGAGAGGAGAGAGACTCTTGTATCCAAGTGAGGAGACAGCATTGTATTGTGCTTCTCAGGCCCAGAAGAGAGAGCAAGAAAATTTGTCCACAAGTTATCTCATGTTGTGATTTTTCTAGGCCCATAGCTCCAGTGCTAGAATTTTTATTTCAAAAGATATTTCTGAGTGCATATGGCCAACCTAGACCTACCCCTTGAGAAGTTACAGTTCCTATCTGAGTCTCATCCCGATGACCATTATTCCTTTCTTTCATGTTAGTAGGCTGGAGGATAGAAAAGCTGCTGCCCTATCTCCTGATGGGTATTCTTGGACCTCATCTGTGCCCATATTGTGTCTCAAAAGTTTCACATTGCCTCCAATTCTCTTGCCCTCTGTCATATAATGTGCCCGAGTACTAAGTAGGGTAACTGTTAGATCGAGCTAGTACTAGGCAAAATAAGTACTAGGGAGCAGGGCTGGAGAGATGACTCAGTGGTTAAGAGCACTGACTGTTCCTCGGAAGGTCCTGAGTTCAAATCCCAGCAGCCACATGGTGGCTTACAACCATCTGTAATGAGATCTGACACCCTCTTCTGGTATGTCTGAGGACAGCTACAGTGTACTTACATATAATAATAAATAAGTCTTTGGGCCGTAGCGAGCAGGGCCAGTGTGAGCAGAGGTCCTGAGTTTAATTCCCAGCAACCACATGATGACTCACAGTCATCTGTACAGCTACAGTGTACGCATATACATAAAATAAATAAATACATCTTTTTAGAAAAAAAGTACTAGGAAGCATAAGTACTAGATAGCGTGAGAATTAGGTAGTAAGTATTAGGTGCTGTAAAGATTCATCTTGGTGAAACTTCAATTGCTTTGAGCATGCAGAACAAGTGTTAGTAGCCATCAAATGGCATTTCCAACAAAGAAAAAAGCTCCTTATAAAATCAAGAATATACTTACCACACAAGCCTGGAGTCACCCTGGACATTTGTGGTAAAGAAAGAAACTTAACTGTACTCAAAGCCTTTGAGATTACCACCTACATTTACAGATTTAATGTAAACAAGAAGCTTACTTAAGGAGCTTTATAAGGCATGGCTCTGGGCCTTCCTGTGCCACCACAGACCTATTGACTTGGAGTCTCTTAGAAATGGAACCAAGGAGGCCAAAGTTGGAAACAGTTCCAGCCTGGATTCTCTCTCAGCTAGGGGTAGGAGTAGAGAGAATGGTGGGGGCTGTCTACAGGAATCCTGGGCTGTGGTTCTCAGCCCTGCTCCAGTCTTGTTAGGGTGACAGTCCTTCTGAGTTTATCAGTAATCATCGTTTTATTTCTCAGCTCTTCTGGATTCATGGCTGTGTTGGTGGGAGGGTCCTTGAACCACTCGTCACATGCCGTCTGAAACCAGAGGCAGGGACGGCAGGGACACTCTTTGGGTGCACCTTGCCTTTACCCCATGCCCATGCCCAGCAGGACTGCAGAGTTCTTCACTACATTGGATTTTCACATTGGTATGGTGTCAACATAAATCACATTCCCCGCCGATATTTGCTAGTGAGTGGAAGATGGCCAAGGCAACCACAGCACAGATGTCAGTTAGGAAAATTACACCCAAACCTGAAAGCGCTGGCAGTTGAGATTTTGTTTATGAAAATTGGGCAAGTTCTTCCCTCACAGCCACTGACATCCCTGATTTATTGTTTCTCTGCTGAAAATTATCCAAAGATGTTTTTCAGACATGAGCTGGTGAAAGCTGACTATTGAGGGTGGAGGAAGAGTAAAGTGCCCTCATGCCTGTGAATTGCTGTCAGCTGTAACATCTTTTTAACAGTGCAGTTCTTTTTGTGTGTCTGGAAAACCAGCCAAGGAGCTAAGATGACCCATAATACTGAAGAATAAAAGCATCACAGTGCCAAGAATGTCCGACCCATTGTCAGGAGGCTTATTTTCACCCTGATGCCAGGGCTACCTTAAAAGGGTCCTTGATCCAGTGGCCTAGCTGCTGTGAACCTCAGTTTCTGTATATGCAGCTGTGGGTTTTGTTTATTTTTTAAATGCTGCTTCCAAACACCTGAGAGTTGAAGTTATAGTGAACGTAACTCCAGATCAGCCATCAGAGCTTAAAATAGTTCATTGTGTAAGTCATATAGACAACAAAATTCAAAATTTGCATGACTTAAAGATTATAAATTTAATTTTAATGTACTTTTCAGTATATCAATTAAAACATTTTACCTTTTTCATGTAAAATTATAGAGTACTTAAATTTTTAAAACTGATTATGAAAAACAGCATTTATTGAATAATCTATCTGTAATATTTTATTGTTGTTTGAAGGTCAATAATATGTTAAAGTACTAATCCAAAGAGTCAAGTTAGGACCTGGCAAGAGGGTCTCAAGTCTGAGGTCAGCCTGGGCTATCTAGAGAGACCTTGTCTCAGTGATGATGGTGATAACAATAATATTAATAATAATAACCAAAAATTAAAGCAGCAGAATCAAATCCACTTGTTTGAAGTTTTTATGAGTATTGAAAATTAATTCTTATAATTTTAAATTTTAATTTCTTTAAAGAAGAAAGGGTATTTGTGCACTATTTCTCTAAAATTGTAGTACAGATATGAATAATTTTAATTCTAATGAATAAAAGTCATGGTGAATGTAAATACTTACTTTCCAGTTGTCAGTTGTGAGGAAACTGAAGATATAGAAAGATTGCTTCTTTCTTCCTATTGTGTATTTAATGTTTAGAGGAACTTTAATTATCTGTTTTTTCTCCAATCCAACATTGGATATTTTGTGCTTTTTCTCCTGTTGCTGGTAATTTGGGGCTTTGTTGATACTTGTGATTTGCCCACAGGAGTTGCATTAACAGAAGCAGGATCTTACCTTTAGTCCTTCCAGGAGAAAGACCTAAGTTCATCATCATATTCAGCCTTTCTTCTTTTCTACATCTGCTTGACAATCCCAATTCATAATGATAAGGGTATTAAAGGTTATCTTGGAAACTTAAATTTTTAAATTATTTTGTGATCTTCATTTATTTTTCTATTCTTTGTATGTTCTGCTTGTCACAGATACTCGATAGCAAGCAAAACAGCAATATGTTTGCCCACAGTCATGACTCTTAGGGAGACCTGTTCATTTGTGAGACCTGCTTGTCAGAATCAGCCAGAGTGCTAGGAAGGGCACAGGTGTGCAACTCCATTCTTGATTCTAGCTGCAAGGAAGAGCTGATGTTACATCTTGAGCCTGAAGGCAGGTGAAAGTAACAGCTGGGCCCAAAGCCATCAGGTGTGGGAGTGTCTCACAGGAACTGACAGTTGACCTGTTCTGACCTCAGCTATTTGCTTGAGACCCACCACACTAAGGAGAACAGTCTACTTCCAGCAGTTACAAATAAAATGTCAGAACTCAAGAAACATCCACACAGACACATGCAGAACCATGTTAGACCAGTTGTCAAGGCAACCAGCGGCCCAGTCCAGTTATCATGGGAAATTTACTACCACCTTGAGTAAAATGAAAACACTCTCAAAATGTATCATCATGTACACACACAGTGTCCACTGTTTCAGCAGAGGGCAACACGAACCTAGACACCAGCACAATCTTGTGGCTTCCTCTGGCTGCTGCTCACTTCTTTTTCTGTAATTGGCTTTTGGGGTCTGCGTGTAATTAACTTTTCAGGTCCACTATAGACAACCAGGAAGGATTTCCTCATCTTGAATCTAAGGAGTTTATATGAGATTGCCATGACGAGGAAGTTTCTTTGTAATGAACTCACTAATAGTTATAGGCTTGAGTCTCAATATACCTTACCAGGCAGGCTTTCTGCTTACTCTGTTTTTCTGTTTTAGTCAATTGTGTTTCTCTAAGAATTTGCTTCTTTTACCTAGATTTCCTAATCTTTGGTACAAACTCATTTCTTCCTGGCATGCTTTTAGTAGTTTTAGGATCTGTAGTTACACACTTTCTTTCCAATCCTAGCTTTGGGTATTTTTGCTTTTTAACCCATTGCTGATAAATTGTCTTTTCAGAGGCCCATTTTTGGCTGTTGATGCCTCTGATCTGCTGTTGGTAGTTGCTTTAACAGCAGCAGGGGGATCTTGTGTTTAATCCTTTGAGGAGGAGACCCAGCTCCATCATCTTCATTCTTTCTTTTCTACATCTGCATTTGGGGACTTGAGTTTCTTGAGGTCTGCCATAGTTTCATAGGTCATATTTTCCATAGCATTCAGTTTAATGTATTTTCTGATTTCTATCTTCATTCTTTAGCATTTACCAGGGATTATTTTCCATTTGGAGGTTTTAAAAACTCATTATCCTTAAAAATATGTATTACCTGCTTAGACCCGTTTAAGATTCACAGAACAACTGAAAAGTAGATAGCTGTCCCTTATATCCTCTGCTTCCTAAAGGTGTGGCTCTGCCTTGCCTTCTATCCATATTCCCACAGGAAAGCTGCTCTCTCTAAAATGACAAAGCTGGGCTCACACTCTCACCTCTGAAGTGCACTATGATGGTCGGGACGTGCATACAGGCCGTCCCATTACTCTGTAGTACATGCTGATTGCATTGCCCCCAAATCCTGGCTGCACCTATTCACCATCACTGCTCACCATAGAAGCTATGGATTTTCTTCTTGTCTGTGTATTTCTTAATGTCCTATAGATCCAATCATATAGTGTGTAGTCTTTTTAGATTGGCTTTTTTTTTCATCTAGCAATATGCATTTTAATTTCTTTCATGTCTTTTCTTGGCTTAATGGCTCATTTCTCTTTAATGAGCCGAATACTGTTTCTTTGTCAGAATGTACCACATTTGCTCACTCATCTGTGGAAGAGCATCTTTGCTGCTTCCAAGTTGTAGCAGTTATAAATAGAGCTGCTGCAAGCATCCCCATGCAGGTTTTGTGTGGCTATAAGGGGTTTTTCTTCGTTTCTTTCATGTTTGTTCATTTTTTAAGATAGGCTCTTCTATGTAGAGCAAACCGGTCTTGAATTTAAAGAACACCTCTTGCCTCAGCCTTTCAAGTATTAGGATTTTAGACATGTACCACTGTCACCATCTTAAAATTTCAGCTTTTCTGGTTGAACACCAGTGAGCACAATTGCCACATCACATTGTAAAAAGTTTAGTTTTGTAGGAAACTATCCTTTCCCTAAGTAGCAATGACTGTTTTGCATTCCTACCAACAATAAATGAGATTCCTGTGGCTCTACTTCATAGTGTCTTTCAGTGTTTGCTTGTTTTAGATTAAGGGTGTGACTAGGTGTGTGAGAGTGTTCTTATTTTAACTCGTATCTTCCTGATGTCATATAATGTGGAGTATCTTTCTGTCTGCCTATTTGACATATAGGTTCCTTTTCAGTGAGATTTCTATGAGGTTTCTCCCTCCCATTTTCAGTTGGGTTGTTTTTCATAATTCAGTTTTAAGCATTCCTTGTATATTTTGGATAAGAGACCCTTATCAGATTGGCTTTAATAAATATTTTCTCCAAATTTAGGACTTGGATTTTCATTCTTCTGAGTATATTTAACCTAGAACAGATTTTTAATTTCAATAAAATCTTACTTGTAAACTCTTTCTTTCATGGATCATGTCTTTAAGTTGTATCTAAGATGTCATTGCCAAGTCCAGGTATATCTAGGTTCTCTCCTAGTTTGTCTTCTGGGTGTTTTCATTTAGAACTGTTATTAAACACTAGTGTTACTTTTAGATATAGGAATATTTACTAACTTACTTTAGTCTCTTACTGCTTTTCATATTATTTTAATATTCCTAATATAGGCTGCTGCTGCTTTTAAATTATCTGAATTTTTGCTTGCCTTGTAACTTAAAGATGAAAGAAATAACATTATCTTTAACTATTGTATTACTTAACTTGTCTTGTTACTGTGACCAAATCCCTGATAAAAACTTGCTAAGGGTTTCTTTTGGCTTGCAGTTTGGGGATACAGTCCATTGTGGTTGAGAAGGCACAGCAGCAGGCCTTTAGGCAGCTGGTCACATTGCATCTGTACTCAGGGAAGAGAGAGATGAATTCTGGTACTGAACTTGCTTCCTTTTCATTCAGTCCCAAGTCCTAGTGACTTATATTTAAGGTGAGTCTTCTCACCTTATTTAGCCTAATCTAGAAATTCCCTCATAGATGTGACCAGAGACTTGTTTCCAGTAGGATTATAGGATTGTCAATTTGACAATCAATATTGACCATCACAGGTATTGAATTCTAAATTGCCAATTCTTTTCCTTGAGCATTTCAGCGGTACAGCTCCATTAGCTTCTAATGTCCATCATTTTATCATTTTCATTGCTAATGTCAATTTTACTGCTGCTTCTTTGAGATGTTTTATTAAATATTCTGTCTTTGGTATTTTGTAATTTTATTCTAATGTACCCTATTATAAATCTTCCCCACAGCTCTGTTCATGTGTACATATGTGTGTTTATGTGTGAGTGCATGTTTTCCAAGTGAATTTTAAATGTTCTTAGAACCTTCCTTGGCATTCAGAGTTCGCATGTTTATACTGGCTTTTCTCACTATGTATTCTGCCTTTCTGCTTCAATTTAGATATTTGCCCCAGTCTAGATATTTTGTATGAATGAGTTTTTCAATTGACTAATCTTCTCTTCAGCTATATCAATTCTACTCATAAATCTAACTGCTGTATTCTTAGTTCTAACTCTTTCAGTTAATTTTGTCTTCATCATTGTAATAATAAATGATCTAGTATAAATAACATAAAAGTTTGAGATGTTTATTTTTGGTTCACAGTTTGACAAGTCTAATTCCACAATTATTTGATCCCAGTACTGTGTCTCAGTGATGAAGCAGAACAAGACTGCAGGGAAGCCATAGTGGAAGGGAAAGACAAAGACCCAGTGACTTCATCAGTCAGGCTCATCTCCCAATACTGCCATTGAATTTTGTACTTCTTTGGATCCCAAATGATGGCAATAAATATTTGGTCAACTGTTGATAGGGAATGAATAAACTCTTAAAATGAACACCAGACTTTATATTATTTTTCTTGGTTTGATACTCAACCAAGTATTTGGTTAAAACTAAGATTTTTAGGTGTATCAGGAGTGAGGAAGAAATGAGACTTGAAATAAGGAAAATTTAGACCCTGGTCCATACAAAGACTATAGACAGTGTTGGTTTTTGGCTTGTTATTGCTTTTAATAGAATTGTGATAAAAACGTAGCTACAAAGCCCTGAGCTTTCAGAGTCCCAGCCATAGGAGTGGCATCACTTGAGCCTTAAACAGTAAACACCTGTAGCACACAGTGTGACCCAACTACTCTTTTGGCATTGCCATGGCTAAATTTACTCCCTTTGCCTCTCTTGACAGGTCCCTGTTCCTCCCTAGTCCTTTTCCATCTCCTCTACTTTGCCAGACACTCTAAATCCTAAAAAGAAAACTAAGTGATATAAAATATTCTTTAAGTTTTATCCTTATCTCCTTAAAAGGACAAATTCTGTGTCCAAAATTTTTCCTATCTGGATGATATATTTGTTTAGTTTAAGGTGACAGCTGTCTACTGTATAGTTAGTCTGAGCTAGGTATTGTAGAGCAATAACATAAATAAAGCTCCTTCCCTCAGAGATCATGGTGCTGTTTGGCTTTTGTAGTCTCCACCCAGCACATGCACATAATACTGAGGATGGAGTCCATGGATTCTCCATGCTAGGCAGGCAAGCACCTTGTTCACTTGTATTTGCTGTGTTTATTCATTGTAAGAAATTACCTGGTAGAGGCAGTTAAGTGCTTATAGTTTCAGGAGTTTTCACTCCTCAGTGATGAGAATGACATAGCTTAGCTCCTAGGCATAGTGCAAGCTGGAGGAGCCATTCTCATGGCAGTAAAGAGAGAAGTAAGACTAACCCTTAGTGGCTCTGCCAGCCAGGCTCCATATCTCTCGAAGTGTCACCAGCTGAGGGTCACTATTCAGATACACAAGCCTGTCATGGGCATTCCACACTTGAACCTCAGCTCAAGATGATAACATAAGCTACATAGAAACAGGTGGTCCTGCTGTGTACTGTGTGGTGATCATAGAAATCCAAGGTGAGGAAGACAGAAGAGTTGAGCTGTGAGGCCTCTACATGATTTAGACCAGCTCTGTCTCAGCAATTTTGGTGCTCTGTGTTTTATGTATAGGCTTCTTCATAAAATTCTTTTGAAGAAAAAAAAAATCAGGGTCTGGAAGTGAATTTTTTATGCATCAACAAAGCATTGAGGTGTTATGGGGGGGCAACCTAAGAGCAACCAGAAATAACCTTCCTCCTTTGAAACATCAGTGCTGGAATAGCTGTAGGCAAGCTTGAAAGGGGAAAGATTTGCTAAACTCTTCTCTTACAAGAGAAGGATCCTCGGAAGGAGTATGGGGCACTGCCAGACAGGCTTGATAGGGCAGATCACACTACAAACTGCAACTCCAGCCCAGCCAGCGAGGAATCAAAACTTCAGAAAAGATTTCTAAGCAACGTGAGGCAAAGCCCTTGCCAACCATGGTATTGGTGTGGATCCCCAGTGCCCCAGCGGGCTCCATGCTTACTCTCAGTCTCTCAGGTCCACTTCTAAAGTGATCTGTTTCAGTATGAGCATCTGAGATGCCTGCAGCATGTGAAAGGTAAACTAAAAACATAAATAAATTAAAATAAAAAATAAGCTCTGTGAAATGGAGAATATGATACCCATTCAAGGCCTGGCTGTGGTAGCTTACCTCAGTAAAGCCTAGCATTTGGCTTCAGACAGAAGAATCTAGAGTTCAGGACTAACCAGGGCTATATCAGACTCATCTCAAAAAAAAAAAAAAAAAAAAAAAGATAAAATATGTGGAAAGTATTCTTTTTAAAGTTTTACATATGTATTTTTAGTTTTGATTTTGTGTATGTGTGTTAAGATATGTGTATAGACATATAGGCCAGGTGTGGTGGCACACACCTTTAATCCCAGCACTTGGGAGGCAGAGGCAGGTGGATTTCTGAGTTTGAGGCTAGCCTGGTCTACAAAGTGAGTTCCAGGACAGCCGCCAGGGCTATACAGAGAAACTTGTCTCAGAAAAAAAAAATGTGTAATGTGTATAGAGAATACTAGATCCCATAGAGTTGCAGCTCTCTGTAGGGAGTCACTTGACATGGGTGCTAGAAGTGTAAGTCAGGTCCTTGAAAAGAGCAGTAAGTACACTTAGCCACTCACTCTCCATCTCTTCAGTCCAAGACAGCATTCTTGAACAAAACCTTTGGGGCCTCTTGTTCAGGATTTGGGCTTTAATGGGAGAAAATGGGTCAGTTGTTTGTAGAAAAAAGTTCTACAAAACTAAATTTTTTCCTGTGATATAGGTAGTACAGAGAAGGTGATGGCAAAGGTATACCCAAGCTGGCTTTTCTCTTTGATGCACACAGCCCTTACTTAATAGGACAAAGAGCCCTTCCTTGCACAAAATCCCTGTCCATTTGTGATTTCTCCTCTGACCTGCAGAAAATGGAAGTAAACTTTGTATATATTGCCCATCAAGCAGTCAAGCCTCCATGTTCAAATCACTTCAGAATGTAGCATGAGGCTGCTTCTAAGCCAGTGTTTCTGGTGGTAATGTTTCCAGTATCTAGAAGCTTCTATAAGACTCCACTGGAAAAGTGAAGGCCCTTTCTCTTGAGCATTGGCCCTTAGCCCCTTGAAACTGCAGAAGACAGCTGCTATCTTCTTACCCTCCTATCCCCACCCCTTCCAATTTCATCCCTGTTCTGTACTTCCTTCACAGCTCTAAGGTCTCTCTGGAATTTGTGAAGGTGAAGATTTAGGTCTGGGAAACCAGTTAGAAATATGAATTGCTACAGTGAACTCTGAGTGGCCTTTCAATTTGCTGACAGAAATTTACTCCATGTAGACCCCCCCCCCCGAAAAAAAGCAGGTAAGGTCATTTGGAGTTGAAACAAGCATGCTGTCGGTGTGTTTGAAAATGAAATTATAATTAACCTACTGATGGCTGTGAGGTGTTACCTTGAACTCTGTGTGGCCTCTTGGCACAGCGGCTGAACTTGCTTTATTGAATACCCAGAGACCTGAACAGGTGAAATCAGGATATGTCCGGGGCCAATTGTACTTTCAGAAAGAAGATTATATCTCTGTTAGTGCTGACTGTAAGACGGCTGAGGATTAACTGAGCAGCACTAATCAGAAAATAAAGATGAGTTTTGACTGCCCACGCCTGTATGAATTTAATGTGTGAAAACTGCTAAGTAAAATGACTCTTCTTGCCTGTTCTATGAATTCATTCCTGGAGTGTAGGCACGTAAGATTATTAAGGTAGAAATCAAATAACATTTACATGTCTAAAAAAAAAGACCAAACCACTGTTATTACCATAGAGAGCAGTGAGGTGCTGTCAGATTCTAAGTGTCCAGACACCTGAGCTGGACAAATTTCTGGAAGAATTGGACATGGAGAGGAGCTGTATGGTATAGTACACTTTTCTCTGCCTTGTCCATAAAAATTGTATTTTAAAATGAGCTGTAGTCTCCTCAGATAGTCCACAAATCCAATCGTGATGCTCTAGATACCAATGATTAAGGGAACACCTTGCACAGTTCATTGCCAGAGTCACTCCTGACACCTTGTCACTGCCTGAGACTGAGTTTGTCTTATGCTTTGTCACATAGAACAAGAAAAGAACTGCACTATTCAGGTGCAACTGTCATTGCCTCTTTTCTCTCTAATTATGTTATGTCATCCCATGGTAAAGTCTTCTTTTATAAAAGCAAAAATTTGGGTCCCTCCTTGTTTTGGCTGAGAACATCCATTGTTAGACTAAACAAACTGTTAGTTTCACTCTGTACCTTTGACAGGCTGGCTAGAGTGAACGCTCCTGTTGGTCTAATAAACAAAGAATAGTAATCTGAAATGGATTTTATTACTGGATGAAATTCCTCTATTCATAGCATCCAAATGATCTAAGTTTAAAGCTTTGCCTCATCACCATATGTGTAAGGAACACGGAGGTTTTCTTGTTTGAAAAGGAGTTCTGAGGCTGGGAATATAGAGTTAAGTGGTGGACGCTTGAGTGAGAGCCTGAGTTCAATTCCTAGCAAGAGCTTTTTAAGTTTTAGTTCAGGCATACATGCAACAGCTCTTACCTCCCTGGTGCCTCTTTGACCAGCATAGCAGAGTCAATCTCTCCACACACACACACACCCTCCTGTTTGTGACTATATTTTTCTCTGCCTCTCTCTGTCTCTCTCTGTCTCTCATGTCTCTGTCTCTCATGCCTCTCTGTGTCTCTCTGTCTCTGTGTTTGTTTGTGTGTGTGTGTGTGTGTGTGTGCGCGCGCGCGTGCGCGCGCGAACTTGCTGAAGTGAGTGTCCTCACAAGAAGCCAGGAGTCCATTGAGTCAGTGACCTTTTGCTAGGCTGCTGATTGAGCATTCTTAACGACCTGTGGAAATTTGTGTCTCTTAGAAAGAAAGCACTTTGTATTTGTCTAGTGTGTCTCACTAAGCACAGATATGTGCTAGACTGTCCGGCTGTAAATAAGTAGGTGTGACAAGATCAGTGCAGCATTGAAGAAATAGGCTGTCCAGTTCTACCTTCGGGTCTTGTTTAGATACTAGTGGATTCATATACTCTAACTCTATGGTGTAAAGTGACTTAATGGTTTGAAGAGGCATGATTCATCATCCTTGAGAAGGCCTAGCAGTAGGAGTATAGAGCAGTGGTCTCTGTCCGAAGTCAGGAAGTTATAAGAAGTGACTGTATACATCTCTTCTTTGTCCCTTTTTAATGAGTCCTAGAGCCCAGCCTATGGAATGTTGAGAGAGACCTATGTTCAGGATGGGACTTCCCTCTCCAGTTAAGCCTCTCTGAGAATACTCCCCAGACACACACAAAGATATACCTCATTAATTCCCAAGGTGTTTTCTTATCCACTTATAGCTACCAAAGTAGCCTTGCTGTAATACAAATGTAACTAATCACCTCTATTCTGTCCCCTCAAGGCACCCTCCTCAGGAGGAGGCACTTTGTGACCTAGGCAGACTCACTGGATTCTGGAGCAACAAGGTTTTTAAGAAAAAGTGGTTTAACTGTGTGTGGAACATTCACTGTGACTTTTGCCTACTTCAGCTTCAGAAAGAATGCAGCCCAGTATAGCAACAAATCAAGGGTTGGCTTCTAGGGAAGGCTTTTAGCCTTATGTACTTGCACCTTATTAGTTAGGGACTGGGTATCTTCCTCAGTAGGTCCTGTCTCCTTGTAGATATATTTCTTGCCATCCCTGTGTTATCCCCACAGATATGACATAATCAAGTTTCTTACTCTGTGTGTGTGTGTGTGTGTGTGTGTGTGTTTCCCTTGCAAACATTTACTTGCCTTTCAAAATCTGTCTGATGGTTGCCCACCCCCACTTCACTTAAGCCTGCACCCATTAATACCAATAGAATGCTGTCGTAGTACTTCAGGTGGTAGCATATCCACTTTTCTGTGTCTCCTCCACTAGTCTGTAGACTATGTAAGACAGACAATGCTGTTTTACTATTCTGATGTCTTTGTCTCGGTTCTTGACACACAACAGTGATTCAGTGCTTGTTTGTTCACTGCATAGACAAGCAAATGAAAAGGCTTTTGTGTGTGTGTGAGGGGGAGCATTAAAAGGAACCCAGGTAACTTCTGATGGGAAAAATGCTTAGAAGTTAATAGCAAGGCATGTCAATGTAGTATTTGTGTTTTAAACTACTGGCTGAAGGTCCTGGGCACACACTGCATCTCAGCATTGAATCCACCACTTTGGTGGGTACCCGGGTGTGAGAAGCTCTTCTACTTGGGTGTAAATTATTGCTGCAATTGATTGACTTAGACTCCAGAGTCAGTCATGCCAGGGGGTCTGCCAAGTGTTTACTTTCATCTTACACCTGCTCATTAATCCAATGTGAGTTTCAAAATCAAACTTTTTCTTTTCTTTAGTATTTGCAATATTTGAGACTAGACTTTAATAGGAGGAAATTAGTATTTTTGTCTAGTTTGTACTTTAAGTCATTCTTTTGGAAATGGCCAGTTGTATAAAGAAAATTAGTGTAACAACAATATTACTATGTTCCTGTTTGGGCCAGATTTAGGAATCCCTTTCAACTGATCCTCAGCCCCTAAATATAGAAGCACAACTCTGGAACTTAATCTATTTGCTTTCCTGTCCTTAAGTCCTAGTTATCCTCCTCTCCAGGGATCTGAAAACAGGCAACAGAAGCAGTTTGGAAATAAATAGTAAGGACTATGTGTTTATAGGAAAAACCATGGACGAGCTGAGCTGAGTGGTGGGTGAGGTGATGCTGGGGTAGGTTCAGGGTCAGGCCAGTGAGGTAGTGAAAAAGCAGAGACTCTTCCACCCTTGGTCTTCTAACCCCTGCCAGTGACCTGAGGATTTTCTGAATGAATTACCATAATTGGATTTCATTCATAAAAGAGAAGTTTCCCAGTGTGCCAAATATGCTCTGCAATTGAGACAGGGAAAGAGAAAGAAACCCAACAGGAAATACATCTTTGTAAAGTGAAAAGGTGATGCGCTGAGTCCTGCAGGCACTGGGCACTTATCCAAGGTGACCTCTTCATAACCCTCTGGCACCCTGGCTCACCCCGCTTCACTACACAGCCAGAGTTGACCAAGTGGATTCACTTTCTTTCCTCCCTGATAAGGCAGGGAGGGACCTTGCCACACCCAGACCCATATCCAGTCCCCTTTCCTGTTTCCCCTGACCCTGGTCAGATACAAGCCCTGGTGATAACGCTGCTGAAGCATACAGTAAACCAGATCTGTCCTATCAGTGTGAGGGAAGGCAAGGGGAGAAAAGCAGAAAGGCCACATGGGAGTTCAGCTTCACCTCTAGGTGACCTTGGCTGTGTGTGAAGTACACAAGAGGAATTGCCAGGACCTTGCAGCCTGTTCCTATCCAGCACTGCTTTGACTTAGCTTGGCTATAGAGCAACTTTTATAGAGAACTTTGGCAAAAAACAATTCTCTGTGAGCTGCATAACCAAACCCAGAAGCATTAATCATAATGAACATGCAAGTTTTCCCTATGGCAACATTGCTTAGCACCAGTATTTTATCACAAGGTGTTTTTCATTCTAAGATCAGGAAAGTGAGTAGATGTCATCTTTGTATGTATTTACCACCGTTGTCCCTTCCTCTTCCTCTTCCTTTTGTCCCTTCCTACTTTCTTCCTTCTTTAACACCTTCCCTTTCTCTCTTCTTCCTCCTTATTTCAGTCCTTCCTATTCCATCTTTTCAGTCCATAAAACATCTTTCTTAGCTGTGAAGTATTTGTTTTGACAAACCAGCTCTTACCCTCCACTGCCCTTCCTCCAAGGAGATGCTATATAGCATGTGCACACTTTACCCTAGGACTAGGTAATATGCAAGACTTCCTGTAATCGTCCAGTCTTTGATGAAAATTTCTGAGAGAATGCAGAACAGTGTACAGAAAGAACACAGCCCCACCAATCAGTGGAAAGATTTCTCAAACCCCTGCTCTTGGCCTCCGTCCTGCACTAGACGACTCCCACCACATGCTCCTTTGTTTTTCCCCTCCCATAATCAGGGATGCACATCACCAGCTCTGGAGTGGGAGGCTGCTCAGGAGAAGAGTAATGCTCAAGCACTTTCATATTTGGAAACTTAATGAACTTTGCTTAAGCGTCTGATCTCTCCCTTCCATGCTGTCTGTTGCACATAAAGATGAAGAAAGCAGAGATTCAAATGTCATCTTGAAATTCACTTAGATGTGCCCTCTCCTTCACACCATCTAGGTGCAGCTTTATTTTCTGACCACTGAATGCTAACAATTAGTAACTAGAAGACATTGGTATCTTTTGCTGATACCCTTTGAAGAAGGAACTGCTGATAAGAAAGCATTTTGAAAAAAAAAAAGCAATTTTGTTATGTTTTCAACCAAGATTCCTAGTGAGTTCTGAGTAGTGGGTGGGGAGTAAGGGAGTAAATGGGGGAATGGCCCCACTAGTGGTTTCTTCAAAATCTATGGTTTAATATGTCTCAAGAGTTCACATTTCAGTTTTTTTTTTATCCTGAACACTAACTGTTAGCAGAAAGAAACGGACACAGCCCACACCTCTCTGTAGAAGAAAAATGAAAAAATGGCAGTCTTAGGAGTCTAGAGCAACCTGCTGGCCTTTGCTGTTTTATGATTCAGGGTAGGGTCCTCCCAGTGCTGCATTTGTCTACCCAGGAGTTTTAAATCCTGCCGAGAGGAAGTGTCCCATTGCTGTGACCTTTAGAACCCAGGCTTCTGGAAAGTTCAATGGTTCAGAGCCTCCACAGGTTCATATCTGCAGTCTTTGATCTTTAATACTCTATCTTGTTTTTCCAGGTTAGAACAGGGCTGACGGGATGGCAAGGGAGGCCAGGGCATATTTGGAGGTTCCCTGCCCATGTCCATGCCTCACTCCCCTGATGGATGTACTGTTGGGCTCTGCCATGCCCTCAAACATGATGACTTAACAGATCACTACATAACATTTCAGAGCTCTATAAAAGGCTCCTTCTTCCCTTGTTTACCATAAGCCACTCGTCAAGGGTTTACAGTGTACTAGGAAAAACTAAGTATGTATTTACATGTTATCTCAGGTTACCCTCCTGAGCCCAGGTAAGATAAAATTATTAACACTTTATTGATGAGGAAATGGAAACTCAAAAAAGTTAAGCAAGTTAGCCAGTCACACTTAGTAGCTAAGCAAGGAATCTAAGGCAGGCCTTCTGGAGGCTGAGATATGAGGGTACTGTTCTGTGTCTACCTGTCTGTGACCTCATCCAGAATCTCAACTGATGGCTAGCTACTGCATATCTGGAACAGCGAATATTCAGATAACCATGGACTCTGCCTTGAAGTTTCAAGGGGATATCAGTAGTTCTGCCTTTACCTTAGTTCAGGATCCTTACACACAAGACATGAATTTCTGTGTAGCTTAAAGTAAATACAGGCAGCATCCTGGCTTCATTGAGACTTAGTTTTAGGGGGGAAATTTATGAAAATAAACACAATATTCCTACAGTATATACTGGAATTTTTTTAACCTTTATTTTAAAAATCTATAAAAATAGTATAAAATTGAGAAAAGAAGGAACATCCTATAGCTTACTTAGCATCAGGATGAAGCAAGCTGTTCATATCTTGAGTTGGAAATTTACTACATTTACCTTTCTGTTTCCTTTTTGCTGCTTGACTGTGGGTGCTATGTAATACTGCACTGTGTGTTCTCCAGATCCTGTGCATCGCACGGTCTAATACGGCAGCACGCTCTGTGCCTTAATACCATCTCATTTTTCCTCTTAGTCTTCCTTAGGTCAGTAGTTGGACATTTAAGTTCTTCTTGGTTTTGTTGTCACAGAAAACACCTTATTGAACATTTTCATTGTTTACCCATGGCATCTTCAAGCTTGGAGTCCTTGGAAACAATGATTTTCTTGTTGAATCACCCTTTTCTTGATGAGTGTGAGATTTTTTGTTGTTGTTGTTGTTGTTGTTGTTTTTAATTGGATATTTTCTTTCTTTACATTTCAAATGTTATCTTCTTTCCTGGTTTTCCCTCCAAAATCCCCTACCCTTCTCCCCTCCCCCGCTCACTAACCCACCCATTCCCACTTCCTTGCCCTGGCATTCCCCTACACTGGAGCTTAGAGCCTTCACAGGACCAAGGGCCTCTCCTCCCATTGATGACCGACTAGGCCATCTTCTGCTACATATGCAGCTGGAGCCATGAGTCCCACCTTGTGCACTCTTTGGTTGGTGGTTTAGTCCCAGGGAGCTCTGAGGGTACTGGTTAGTTCATATTGTTGTTCCTCCTATGGGGCTGCAAACCCCTTCAGTTCCTTGGGTCCTTTCTCTAACTACTTTATTGGGGACCCTGTGCTCCGTCCAGTTGAAGGCTGTGATCATCGACTTCTGTATTTGTCAGGCACTCATAGGGCCTCTCAGGAGACAGCTATATCAGGCTCCTGTCAGTGAATGTGGGGGAAAGTGTTCATAGTCAAAGAAGAGGGATGCAGATGGCATTGGTGTTGGGTATAGAAGTGGCTGTGCTGATGTCCCATTTAGTAAGCAGAATGGCTCAACAGACAAAACAGAGTTGAGTAAACATGACAATTCTTCTTTGTTTGGTACACTATCTTTTTATATACACTCAGGGATAGGCCCATTCTTTAATTCAGAAAAAGGAAATAAAATAGCTTATGCCCAGAATTCAGGATCTGCCAACTCTGTGGTATCCCTAGCCAACTGCTCTCAGGATCTTCGTGGCATTTTGACTGTCAGAATGCTTTACTGTGATGCCTGTGGCGGGACCTGAGAAAGGGAGAGGGGTTTGTTTTGTTTTGTTTTCTTCACAGGAGTGGCTGGGTGCCTTGAGCCTGTACATTGTCTAAGCATTCTGCAGGATGTATAAAGTATTCATTTACTGTAGTTAGTGGCTGTGGCTGTGACTTTATCTTCTTCTAGCTCACTTTCCAGTGTAACAGGATAAGACCACTCCTGCCATTATGATTTACCATGCAGTAAACAATGAGGGCTTTTGGACTGCACTTTATGGAACTCTTTTATTCAATCTCTCCTCCCAGCTCCTTTGGGAACAAATTGACAATTGATATTTCTCTTTTGGATTTCTCAGTGAATTTTGCATTCCTAGATTTAGTTTCTGTTTGTGATTTGGCTTATAAAATCCACTTCTTTCGGGATGAGACTGGCTTGCATCCAGCATAAAGTATTCTGCCTGTCTGCCCAGGGGTAGGAAGGGAAGGATAGCATGGCTTGCCCCAGCTCAGTTGTTCTGTTCTTACTTTCCTCCAACCACATCAGTGTCCCTCTTCAAAGACTGGGAATCAGTTTTGACCATGAAGCAGAGTCTCTTCTCAGCAACTCATCTTCAGCTATGAAATGCTCAGGCTCCTCAGAGAACACACTGGGACAGGCAGCTCACTTATTACTCTCACTGTAGGACTTCATAGGACAGTTTAGCTCATCTATAGAGAAGGGCTTCCTGGACCCTGTGGCTCCTTCCCTCAGTCCCATGCCAGTGTAATTGGGCCCACATCCAGATCACATGTTGCTTCACTCTGGCTATTTGTATTCTGTGCGTGCTTGTTCTTTGATGCCCGTGTGCTTTGCTCATTGTCTGTGCACTTGTCGTATGACCATTCCTGAGCTCCTTTCTGTCAGGCCCCCTTTTGTGTGGATTTTACTTACTGATGCTTTTTGTATTGCTGATTTTCAGTAAGTATATATTAAATTAATTCCATGTGTATTTGAGGGGTGTATTCAGAACTTGTAGGAGGTAGGAAAGCTATACAATGAAAGTAACTCTGCCAGTTCTCAGTTGTTATGCAGCAAGCAGGCTATTTTACCAGTGCTACCAAGCTTAGTTGTAACTCCTATCCCAGGTATGTCACTTCCTTCTGCACCTCCTATGCACACTGTCCATCAAAACTGATTAAGTATAAGTGCAGCTTATGGGCTACTGTTATTATTACTGCCTTTAACATAAAGGATGTTGTTGCCTGGCTACTCTTGTGTTGGCAATTTAGTTGGCAGGTCCAGGGAATCTGACTGGACTGCCCTGGACCTCCTAAGCAAAGATTACAGCTGCTCAAACCTTCTGATACTCTGCACACTTGATCCTGTCGGGCTTTTACTTAGAGAGCTGCCCTCCAGCACACATTCTTTTCCTTTCTAGGCAGTGGTAGAAACCCAATAAAAGCAATTAGTCTGGCCTAGAGACATGCTTTTGTTGTTGTTTTGGTTTTGGATTTTTGATTGTTTATTTTATTTTGAGGCAGAATCTGATATAGTCCTGCCCAGGCTGGCTTCAGCTCTGCTCTGGAGTAGAGAATAACCTTGAACTTTTAATCCTCCTACCTCCTAAATTAGATGAGAGCCCTGAGCCACCACTTTGGCTTAGAAGTGGTTCTTGGTCCCCAGATTAAATGTTTTTCAACCATTTCTTTTCCATCCCCCATACTCTGTTACCATATGGAAGAAACATTCTGATTTTCTGACTAGTGGGTTATTTAAGTATGAGATAGGCAATGAGGATCAGGAGATAGATGTCCTGTTTCTATCTCTGCTATCACCTGCCTCAATATGTGTTACAATTACTGTAACCTTTGTTGTCATCTGTCATACACTGATAATGTAATGTAATGGGAGGCCATTAGCTATGCTAAGTAATAAGCCTATGCGTAAGACCTGGCATCTCATTTAGAGGACCACAGAAGAATCCTGACAAAGTTCATTTATAATGAAGTTAGTTGAGCTAGTAAGAGTCTGAAAACCTTGTGTAAAACACTGAATACTTGTTGGCAAAGAGAACAGTCGGTGCTTCATGATCACCAGCTTCAAATCTAAAAAGGTCTGGTTAAGAGTTATGCAATACTTGTTTCTGTTGCTTGCTAATCAAGTCCTGTCCTGAAGTTTCCGAGCAAGCACATGGCCTCAGTGTAAGAGGCACCTGTTTACAGGTGGCACCTCTAGGATTGGAGCCACCTGCATTTCCTCACATTGGAGGTGTGTGTGCAGAAAGGAGTCACGTTTACAAGAGGCATTTCTTTTGGGGCAGCAAGTTACGGTCAGTGGTCCCTAAAGTCTTTTCCAAATCTCAAAACCTATCATATATTTTCAGTGAACAGACTCTTTCCAACCCTCACTTTTGTGATCCTAAAAGATCTCTATTTCCAAAACATTTTTAAAAATCCTCTTTAAGGGTAGGTGAGGCATATGGCGTTGTTTTTCGCAGTGACAGACTCAGTCTCTGATGCTCGTGTCACATGTTCCCTGGAGGGGCTGCTCCAAGCACACGCGTCTCCTCCCTCCTCCAAGCACATCTGCCATGCTCTTTTTCTTCCTTGTAAGTGATTTTTTATTTCTTTGGATCTTTACAGGTGGTAGCAATTTTGGTTCATCTGACTTGATGGTATGAAATTCTAAATAGTTGGGGGTCATTTGAAATGATTACTGTAGCTTTGTGCTCTGGAAGCCTGGGGGTGTGTTTGGAGCTGCTTAGTTTATAGTCCTTGTCAACATCGGCTTCTTCTTCTCATCTCTAATAGACAGCGGAGGGTTCACATGGTGGATGTCATGCAGCATTATAGCAGTCTCTAAACTGACTCTGTGTCTAGAGAGAAGAATTCCATAGATTATCACCAGACAAAAGTTAGGCTCCCATGTCGTGGGATGTTCTCTGTGGGAAAGCCCTTTGGGATGCACTCTTCTGTGTGGGAATTTCTTCACCTCACCTCCTTCCCCAGGATTAAGTTACCAAGAATTACAGCTATTACGAGGGAATTGCCAGGATCGTCTCTGTTCTCTTATCAAATGATCTAGATGGCTTTTTTTTTCCTTCTCCCATCTACTTGCTGAAATCTGCTCGAGTCTGTGTTGTCTGTGAGATTTTCTTCCCATTACACTTGCAGGGTGTTTGAAATCCTGTCTAGATTTGATATTTGTGGTGACATTTTTAAAAAACAATTTTGTAATTTCACAGAGATTGAATTCATGATTCTCTATACAATCAACACTTTGTTTTCCTTATAGGCTAGCTCCAAAGTGTCAACTTTTAAAAGTAGATCACCATTCTTTCCTAGCACTGTAATCAGCCACTACTTCACTTGTGATGATGTTACTCCTACGGCAGTGGGGGCCACAGGCCATCACCTCCCTCTCATATGCTCACACACAGCTTAGTTTCTCTCCAGATACCTGTGCTTAGATGATATGTAATTAAAGTGCTCTTTTGTTGTCATATATAGACATGAAAAAGGACTATAACTTCTGCAAAGAAAACACAATGGCATGCTGAGCTAAAACTAGCTGGGGCTCTGTTGCTCAGGTAAAACTTGGGCTGATTTCAGCAGCCAACATTCCCAAGCATTATCAGTGGGAGGCTAGCTACTGTGGGAAACAGCTAGTGGTTCCTTATGCAACTCATTATAAACAGACCTTAGAACCCACGACAGAAACATTAGTCCACAGACACTTGGAAAATAATTCTTACAACAGTGTATTACTAAATGTAATAACTGAAACATCTTCAGAGTCCTCCACAGAAGAATATGTAAGTTGTATTATATTTTTAAACAATGGCATTCTACCCTCTAATAAAAAAGAAATTGCTGCTGATACATAAGACAATATGGTCACATTTCTAAAATAGTATATGGAATGTCAAATATTAAGAAAGGTTTATTTCATATTCTTGTCTGAATTAAATCTTACAGTAAGTGACTATAATTGTTATAGATTAAGCAAATCTTGTCTCTGTGGGGGAAATGAAAACAGTGGCTGCTACTGAAGAGTCGGGAGTGATGGCAGAAAACCCTGTTCTCACGGAAGTTCCCATTGTAATTGAACATGCATTTGTCAGAATTTATCTTAACTGTACACTTAAGATTTAAACATTTCATTATTTGTAAATTTGATCCACAAATAAAAAGAACTACAAAAGAATATTAAAAGGAGGCAATGATATGTGTGATGAAATTGATTATAATTTGGATGTTTGAAAAATATCAAGAAAGGATAAATCTATATATTATAAAATAAATATATGTAAACTTAGAAGCTATGTATTATGTGTGTTTGTACATTTACTGTTAAGTTGTTCAAATTCTGTCTCCAAAACCAATAAGCTAGACATGGTGGCATATGAGAGGTAGAGGCAGGAAGGTCAGGAATTCAAGGTTATCCACAGCTACATAGCAAGTCTCAGGCCAGCCTGGGATACATAGACCCAAATCAAAAAAACAAACAAACAAACAAAAAATCAACATTTCTGTATGTTTAAAAATATTAGAAAACTGCTGGTGGTGGCATGGAGCGGAGCGGGGAAGTAGTAATAGCCAAAGTGACAAGCAAAGCGGGATTTCTGTGCACCGAGTCCTTCCAACATCATTTCTCATTATTGTTTCTCAGTTAGTGAGCATTCTGTGGTCACCCACTCTGGGCTCAAGATAAATGTAAACCTGACCAAGCAGGGAACTTTAACATACACAAATCTAGCATGCACGGCACACAGTCCGCTTTATATTACTAAAAGACCCTGTGAAGTGTTAGAGAATGACCCAGCTTAAAAAAAAAATCTCAGGCGTGAAGTTCCCAGGTGGTCCCCACTGAGATATTTCCATGCCTATTTCAGGGCTACTCCTTAGGACCTGGTATGCAGGGACCAGAAAACTGTCTGTCTGTTACCTTATATATTAGCTTTGTCCTATCTTGTAGCTAGTGACTGGCTCAGGCATGAGGAGATGGGCTGATTTGATCTCTATGAGGCAAAGATCTTCCTTCATTGATCTTCCTTGAGCCTTCCCTACTGCAGACTTCATAAGCTGCCTCCATTAGGATCATGGGGGAGCTGACAGACACGTAATTCAAGCTTAGTGTGTTAACAGGCCTTGTTAGCACATTGCATTCAGCTGCTGGTAAACATCAGAATATGTTGCCTTTGATTTAATGACCCCCAGACTGCCAGTGGTTCTTCATGCTGCTAAGCTAAATTTACTCAGTATCAACTAATATTAATGATTAAACCTCAGCTCTAAAACACATGGCATTTATCCAATTCTAGTATTGTCAGAAATTAAATGTAGGGAAGAAAAAGATTATTCTGAGAAGCAAGAAGATAGCCCAATCCTTGGTTTAAAAACAAAGCAACTTTCGTCAAGCTTGGCCTTTCCTAAGGAAGATGTGTTTTCCTTTATGTATTTAAGTTATGTGACTTCTGAAAGATGGAAAAGATTTTGAGAATATTACTCTCAGATGTGGTAAGTCCATGCTGGCAGGCCTCACTTAAATACAGACACTCTGAATAATCCCTGCTACACCTGGCCTGTGCTGTGTTCCAAATGTGCTTTTCATTTATGGAGAGAAAGCTCTTCACCATTGTCATCTTGATCTTGGGCCCCAGGTGAGATGGGGCAGGAGGACGTCAGCCTAGGAGCAGGACTGCTTAAGTAGAATAAAGGGTAGTAGGTTACTTTGGCCCAGATTCCATGTTCCTGGGCCTGGGATAAATGGGTTCCAGCCTGATTGTGTCCATAAAGGCATGCACAGTGCTGTGCAGATATGTAAGTGCTGAAAACTATGGAATAGATCTCTAATCCAAGTGCAGAACTCAGCACCAAAAGAGAGCAGTGGTCCTCTGTGCCTGTGCTTCTCACATTCTGGGGAATGTCTTTAGTTTCAGGAGCATGCAGCAAGCAAGCTTTCTTTTGTAAGAGTTGCCTTTGTCATGGCATCTTTTCACTGCAATAGAACAGTGACTAAGACAGTACCTTACCTAGCCCCTACCTCTGTACATTTTTTTCCATCTCATATGAGGAGATTTTTCATTGGCTTAAGGACCAGTTGACTTACCCATAATGATGTGATCTCCAAATCCTTAACTAAATCATACCTTCAGAGATTATATATATACATATATATATATATATATATGCACAGTCATGAACAATGGATGTACTTAAATGTATCTTCTGAATCACTATTCAACCTATATACTCCACCCTCTCTACCACAAAGCTCTCATATATCTCATGGGCAAAACATCCATCATGCCAAAAAAATTATAAGCCATTGTTGTAGTGGCTCTAAGTTTAATGTCTCACCTAAATATCGCCAGTTTCATCCTACCAAAAGGTCCCTTGTTTTATCATTTAATGATTCCAGATCATCTATACCATGCATGCTGAGAATCTGGATGTAGTCCATCTTGGTGCAAAAGCTCTCTGTGTCTGTGAACCTAGTAAGCAGATCACCTATGTCCAAAATATGAGAGGACAGAGTAGAGGAGACATTTCTCATAGAGAGAATATGAGGAATTAGGGTCCTATTAAATTAGGGAATTGAAAATCACCACCCCAGAGAATTTAAATCCAGCATTACAAGTTCCCTTGGGTCTCAAAGTCTGGAGTCAATTTTTGAGACTCTTCACTCTGTCCTTTGTACAGTGTCTCTGTCTTTATGCCTGTGCCAGCTCCTTAGGCTTCTACTTTGATACCCATGTCTCTGTCTTACATATTTGTAGCACAAACTTGAAACTAAGTAGTTTCTTTAAGTCAGCTTTCTGCTTGTAGAATTTTGAAGTTAAGCATTCTTTCTTTGCTTTCTCCCCTTCACTCCAGACTGGGAGTGTTTCTTTTGATACATCATAGAAAACCTTGATTCTCACATCACAGGGATCTACACTATGAGACAACGAGGAATCTATAGCTCTTTCTTGGCTGCTATCTTTATTCATGACCTCTGCTGAGATGGCTTAGTGAATCAGGGAGTTCTTAGCACATTTCCAATCCAGCAGCTTGTCCGTCCACACTTTATCCAGACATCCATGGCTTTATCTCCTCTGCATGCTTTAGACTAGCAATTTCCTAACTTCGTTATATCTGAGCAGACCAAGAATCTGCCAAATTATCAATTGCTAGTTCCATTCTGCTCACAACTTTCATCTTCCATTTATTTTTTTTCTTACATTTTCATCAGAAGTAATAAGAAATCAGGTTACACTCTAAATATTTGGCCTGGAAGTTTCCTCATCTCAGTGTACACACACACATACACATTTTGCTTGCTAGTTCTACTTTCTACTCAGCGATGGAGCACACGATTCTGCCACCTTTTCTCCTCCTCTGTAATATGGGTCACCTTACCTTCAGTCTACCTCTGAAGTATCATCAGAAACCTTTCATGTTTGTATTTCTGCACCACAGTGGCCCAGATGAAACATCCATTTCCTAAGGCAGTGGAGGCTTCATTTATCATGTTTCTTCTGAATTACTGATCCAGTTTCAAAGTTACCCATAATATTTCCCCCACCAACAGTTTCTAGTAGTAGTCTAGGTATTTCTCAGTCATTTGACTCAAAAGTTTCACATCTTCTTCCTGTTACTCAATTCCACAGCAATATCCAGCTACCAAAATCTATATTAGCTTTTTCAGGACTATTGTAACAAAGTCACCAAAAGTTTGGCAACTTACAACAATAGAGATTTATTTTCTCAAAGCTCTGAAGACTAGAATCTGAATGAAGGTGTTGGCAGAGCTGTGCTGCTCCTGAAGGCTATGGAGAGCTTCCTCCTGGCTCTTCTAGCCTTCAGTGCTCCTGGCAGTCTTTGGCCTGTGTCTGCCTATGCCCTCTTCTTATGCCTTCTCCTCTTTTGTGTTTTAGAAAAATACTAGTCACTGGGCTTAGGGTCCAGCCATCTTGGTCTAAGGGATGTAGGATAATCTCTCAAATATTTCTCAATAAGTTCATGGCATCCCCAGTTGCTTGCAGACCCTTGATTGGAACCATGTCTGCTATACAACAGAACTGAAGCTTTTCCTCTACACATTTTCTCTCAATGTTTGGGGTTTTTTCTTCAAACAGGACTTTTGTGGAACATTACATCACTTTTGTGATAATACTAGACACTGGGGAGATATATCCCATGAGCCCCAGACATGTGTACAAACATGCACTCCAGTCACAGAGAAGAAATATCTATGTAGACAATAAGGCAACCATCTCCCCTTAACTTGTATAAATACAATTAAATAAAAGTATATAATCCCCCCCCAATAAACCATAGCCCTTTCTATGGCTCTTGTGCCCAGCTTCTCTTTCTTGTTCTCTAATACTTAGGACTATCAAAATGGAGAGGATGTGGTATATATGTTGTGATAGGAACAGTTTGCTATAGGGGAAAGTTAATGATTGTAGTGAGGAGAACAAAGTCCTCAGATGGTCAGAGGAGTGGGTGCAAGTACACAATGAAAGGAAAGGGTGGTTCCTGCCTCCTGACAGAGAGGAAAGATGTTGGCACAGAAGATAATGCTCTTGGGTCTGAAAGTGATACAGTCATGGAAACTAAAGCAGCTGTGGAGATGTAAGCTTGCTTAAGCTTACATGTGCTGAAAATAAGTGAAGGTCTCACACTGATTACTACAGTTAGGCTGTCATGATTGTACAAAGTGAACAGAGTTAAACATGTGCATAACAAAGGAAAGGTTATTCAGATGCAGTGACTCCAGGGACAAACATAGTTATGCTTTTCTCTACAAGAAGAATCACAGCAAATATGTATTTGTCTTAGACCTGTTGTCCAAGTTATGGTTTTAAACTTCCTTCACATCATTTTTTTCTACTTAGAAAAATTAATATTATAATGTCCTCAAATACCTAGGTATTATACTGGCTAATATTTTAGCATGTTTAGCAATCTTGCAAAAGTATGTCTTCAATATTAAAGGGAATATTCATAAGCATGGATCTTTGTCTGTTCCTACCACTGAGCAGGAACCCAGCCACTATGCCTATGACAGGTATTGCATAGTCATACCTATTCCTTCTAGATATGGTATTTAAATAGTAACTTATTTGGATTATAGTGTTTTATGGGAACCTAGTTCTGTCAGTTTCTATGAATTTTTCTATGAATAAAACACTGTGCTCTTTGAGTGCAGAACACCTAGAAAACATGCTCCAAGAAGCTGGGTTTTGGCAGAAGCTTAGAACACATGAGGGCATAATCATGAAAGAACAGGATCAGGACTGAGCACAATAATCCTTATGGTAGATACTGGATGTAAGGGCAGCCATTTGGACAGCTGCACAAGTGTCATCAATATAACACAGGACACAAACAGGTGAACAGTAAGCACACTGCTGCCTTCAGTAGCAGGAAGCAAATAGAAATTAATCTCCAACAAGAACTGAGAGGAAAGGGAAGTATGATTCTTTTTATCATAATAGATTTCAAACTAAGTGAATTTATTAGCTGACAGAAATCTGACTTGTGCCAAGTGTGCTTGAGTCTAGACAGTGTTGTCAGAGTCAGGCAGGAGCCAACCAATTTGGTCTAGTATTACAGAGGCTATGGTGCCATACTTATACAAGAATTGGGAGATCTTCATCTCCAAACTTATGAAAATAATTGAAACTTGGTCATGGATCTTTCTTCTCTGCCTTTCAAGCTATGTATTACTTTCATGAGCAAAGATCTCCTTAAAATAACTCAAGGAATAAAACAACCATTTTTCTCACAAATCACTTACCTTGTGCCAGGTGCTAAGGCATCTACAATTTTACTAAGAAGTAAAAAAGATAGGCCAAAGTCCTGGGAGATGGCTCAGTGAGTAAGAGGACTTGCTGCATAAATGAGTAGGGCCTGAGTTCAAAGCTCCATGTAAAAGCTGGACACAGGCTTAAGTGCCTATAGCCCCATCTTAGGAGTAAAGACAGGCAGCTCATAGGGAAGTTACTGGTCAGCCAGTGTAACATTACCAGCAAGGCCCAAATCCCAGTTAAAGACCCTGTTTCAAAAGGATAAGGCATCAAATGATAGGAGAGAGGACTCAATGTTCTCTTGCCTCCACAGGAATGTACATAGGCATGCATAGATGCATACACCACACACACACACACACACACACACACACACACACACACAAGATTGGGCTTCCTCACCTTTGATGGCCACCCTAAAGAGCTTGTCAGCACCATTACGTTTTGTTGAAGCCCATAAAATTACCAGTAATTAGCGATCTCATGCAGCGTGGCCAACTGGTAAGCTGGGTAAGGTTTCTGGTTTTTCTTTCTGTACTGTAGGCATTGCTTTGTTGTCATAAACCATGAAAACAGCCAAGCCATTGGTTAGTGTTTTTGCTCAGCACTTGCTTCACATGGGTTGTTTACTCAGCCCGCATTTAGTGCACACCCTCTCTGTGCCGGGCATTCTTCTTTGAGCTGAGAGTCTAGTGTTGTGCAAGTCAGGCAAGATCTACAGTCTGTTTACAAGTTAATGGGATCACCATATAAATGGATAACAAATTACCAGGTAGTGAAACTTTATAGAGAAAATAGATTATACATATTCAACTTCTGTAAATCCTGATATTGGAAATGCCTATTCATAAGAAACTTTACAAAGCTTTACAAAGTTAAAGATACCTATTTTAAAGTGGTTTGGTTTTGGATTTGGTGAGGCATTGTTTAGTTTTGACTCTCCTCATTCGCCCATTCACTCTCTCTAGAATCTATTATCAGGAAAACCTTTGTCTCTTTAAATGAACTTCATTGAAACAAAAAGTGTGGCCTGTTTTTTCTCTACTTGGCTGCCAAGGAGCCAGGAACCTCTTCAGTATTCCACTGCAGTGACAAATTCACCTGGAGTCCTGCTTCAACTGCCATTCTTTTCCTCCTCTGCATGTGTTCGCCTGTGTGTGCCAGAGGGTAGAGGTCAGAGGATAGCCTAGGTTGTTGTTCCCCAGGTGCTAGCGATTCTAATTTTTTTTGTTTAGTTTGCTTGTTTTGTTTTGTTTTGTTTTGTTTTTGTTTTTGTTTTTGATTCAAGGTCTTTTACTAGCCCAAACTTTCCAAGTAGATTGTGTGTTTCTGCTCTGATAAAAGGGTATCCTGGGACTTGGAAGCCCAGGAACCATACAGCTCTGAGGGGAGACAGTATCCCAGTGAAGGGGCATCCTGAGACACAGGGGTTCAGGAACCTCACAGCTCTTGGGTGGGAGAGTGTCTCAAGAGCATCCTGAGACCTGAGAGCATAGGAACCCGGAGCTCCGAGGGAAGCCTCCTCAGCAGAGGCATTGCAGCCCCAGGGGAGGGGATCCCCAGCTGAGCTGAGGAGCTCAGGGACCTCAGCTCTGCTCCTTCCTTCACTTCTGCTGGTTTCTTTTTTCTTTTCATTGCTTCTTTTCCTCTTGGCTTCTTCTGATCAGTGAGTCACACCAGGCAGGAAATCTCATGAAAGAAATGTATTAGAGGGCCCAGAGTATGGAGGGATGAGTCCAGACATCTGCTTCCTGGATTGGACAGCAGGGAATTAGACAAAGAGGCAGTGCTTATATAGGATTTCTGAAGGGGTGGAGCTTCTCAGGGCAGAGATTTCCAAAGTGAGGATTGGTAGGATTTCAAGTCCTGAACTCAGAGACTGGTGGATTTTTCCTGTTTAGGGATTGGTGGGATTTTGTGGGAAGCTCGGTAATTGTTGGTTTTTCATGCTCAGGGTTTGGTGGCTTTTTTTCACCCCCTTTTCCCTACACTAGTTCCATGAGTTAGAGTGGGAAGTCCTTCCTGACTGCAGCTAGCTTTTGCTGAGACACCATCTCTGTAGGGCTGCTAGGCGAGGGCTGGGGGACTGGAGAGGAGGTGCTGCCAGGGTGGATGTCTCTTGTGGGGCAGCTCCTGCAGTGGTTTCATGGGAGCTGTAGGCTGAGGCAGGAAAGAAGGTGTCACCACTGTGGACAGCTCCTTATGTTGACAGTAGGCTGAGGCAAGAAAGGTGTCACCATTGTGGACAGCTCCTGATGGCAGCTCCGGCTGAGACTGGAAGGACAGTGAGCCACCATGGACAGCTCCTGCATCTCCTGTTATGGCTGCAGGCTGAAGAGATGTCTTGGTGCCACCAGCTTGACATGAGCCATTATTTTTGGACAGCTTTTAACCATGGTGGCTGTAGGCTGGGGCCAGAAGGAGGGGGCTGCTACTGCTTTGATGATTTTTGTGGCACAGGGTTTGTGGTGAGCTGTTTAAGGACTACAGATTGGGCCAGCTGAGCAACAAGTCCCAGGGATTTACCTGTCTCCACCGCATCACCACTGAGATTACAAACTCATACCACCACACATGGCTTTATGTGGGTTTAGGAATAATCTGTCCTTGTGTTTATAAGCACATTACTAGCTGACCTATTTCCTGAGCCCCTTCTTCAATTTAATAAATCTGTCTTTAGTTTTAGTTTTTGTCTACTCTTCTTTGGTAATAGGATAGATGTGAATAATACTCTAATTGGATGTCAGTGCACAATGCTCATTTTCTCTACAAATATTATTGAACACTGACACAATAGTATTTTTATGTTGGACACCAAGAGATAACAAAATAAATGAGATGGGTGGAGTCTATAGAAGGTCGTGACAGGCGCTAATAGATATGGCATTCTTGAAGAAAGGCAATTAATTACAGCTCAGTATTTTGATAGAGGACTAGATATTAATTAAGCTTAGTCAAAACAAAAGGAGAAAGAAAAAGAAAGAAAGGTCTGCTAGCTAGCTGAGTCACTTTAGATAACAGTCTGAATAATCCCACGCTACACATAGTTACCATAACCATCATGAGAATTATTGTGAGATGTGCTTAGATGTTATTACAGAATCATTGGTGGAAAGGTCTTCAGGACAGCCAGTCTATCTTCTATTCTCAGTCATTCTTCAACTCCACCATAAAAAAGATAGATGACTGTCTTTCTAACCCTCCAAGATTCTCAAGAACAAGGTCTGACTTCAAGTTCAAAGCATCTTAATATGTATTATAAACCTCATAAGGTGAATCAAAGAAAATCATTAAGAACCTAGTGTTCACTCTAAAACAAGTACCAAAATTACTCCTCTTTCCTCAGACAAGACTCAGCTGTACTGTCATCATCATCTTCTAACAAGTTTGCAAATTTCTCATGTATACTTTCCAAAGCAGCTGTAGAAAAGAGGCTGGGAGTTTACATGAGTAGTTACATGCTGAAACCTAACCTTGCCAAACAGTTTATTTCTGAGATGGAAAAGGGAGGACTTTTGGCATCTAGAGGGAGCTGGAAAGGCCAGGAATATACCATTAGGTCACTACAGAATCGTATCCTTGGAAAGCCCTGGAAGAAGGGACAGTAAGAGTCTAACCTTTAAAAGGCACTAAGCAAAAATGGCATGTTTTTGATGATGCCCACAGCCTCAATCCATTCCCTTGGATAGGATCTCTACTGAGTCTCTGTTTTGACTACATATCCATCCCACTGTTGCTACTTCCAATACTTCTTCTTGTCACTTCTTGGAATCATGTCTTGGACACATAGTGGAATTAGAAATATGGTGATTGGTGTCTATCCATATTGGGTCATTCCACATCTTTGCTCCTGCGATGAGATTGATCAAATAACAGCATATTTGATTACTGCATAAATGAAACCTGCCCATTGAGAAAGTCCTTTCTATATTCTTGCTAAAAGGTATTGATCTCACAGTACAAAGTCTTGCCTCCTAGTGTACAAATTGGGGCCGTGGGGTTGAATCCCTCTTCTAGAACACAGACACTATTGTATACACCAGCAGATTTTGCTGAAGGGACCCTGATATAGCTGTCTCCTGTGAGGCTTTGCCAGTGCCTGGCAAATACAGAAGTGGATGCTCACAGCCATCTATAGTATGGAACACAGGACCCCCAATATAGGAGCTAGAGAAAGTACCCAAGGAGCTGAAGGAGTCTGCAACCCTATAGGTGGAACAACAATATGAACTAATCAGTACCCCCAGAGCACGTGTCTCTAGCTGCATATGTAGCAGAAGATGGCTTAGTCGGCCATCATTGGGAAGAGAGGCCTCTTGGTCTTGCAAACTTTATATGTCCCAGTACAGGGTAATGCCAGGGTCAAGAAGTGGGAGTGAGTGGGTAGGGGAGCAGGGCAGGAGGAAGGGTATAGGGGACTTTTGGGATAGCATTTGAAATGTAAATGAAGAAAATATCTAATAAAAAAAAGAAGTATGTTTTGACACCTGCAGGCTAATGTATGTATGTATGTATGTATGTATGTATGTATGTATATGTATAAGTAAATGGCTGTTAAGTGGCTCTTAAGCTATTAAATATGGATCATATCATGTGAAGCTCCATGGTGGAAACCTAAACCTCTCAACCCCAGCATGTTCTTAAGGGATCATCTCTCTCAGTACCCTGCCTTTGTCAGTGGATAGGATAATAATCACTTCCAAAATTAAGCTATCCCAGAATGTTAGTCAATAAGGCAGTCCATCAGCTGACCCCACCAAATACCAAGAATAGCAGACAGAGCAGCAAAGTCACAGGCCCTGCCCTTGTGACTCTTACACTCAGAAAGGTTAAACAGTGTGCTGAGTGTGATAGACTATGGAGGGGAAGCACAAGGTATCCCACAATGTATCTAGGAGTCCTCATGTCAGCTAGAGGACAGTCTTAGCTACTTTTCTTTTGCTATGATAGCATACCATGACCAAGACAACTTTAGGAAGAAAACTTATTTGTACTTATGATTCTAGAGGGATTAAAAATATTTGATTTTATAGCAGAGGCATGGTGGCTGGGGTAGGAAGCCGAGAACTCACATTTTCATACTTCAAGAAAGAAGCAGAGAGTAAGAATTGGAAATGGCATGAGGCTTTGAAACCCCACCTCCCACCCCAAGTGAATTCAGAGAACATGATGTATAAGCAAAGACCAATGAGATAATAAATGCCTAAAGAAAACAATATGAGACCAAAAGTCTACAAAAATGCCATTGAGTTTGTTTTGTGTTGGCCATTTATTGCTGGGCATGGGGACTGCCCTAGAGTGTGGTTAATGTACTCCATTGTAAAAGCTAAGTTTTCCTTTACCAGTATCTTTTCTTTGAAGATAGCTTGTTGGTTAAAGGTGAGTGACTGTGTCCACTTCCTTTTCTCAGCACTGGGACCTTGTCTGGCTTGGGCCTAAGCAGACACTGTATATACTGCTATAGTCTCTATAGGTTCATATATGCATTATTGTTTCTGGAAGACACTATTTCCTTAGACCCATCCATCCCTCTGGTTCTTATAATCTTTCCACCTCTTTCATCTTCGGCATAGCTCCCTGAGCCCTGAGGGCATCTCATTTAGGACTGGGTGTATCAAAGTCTCTCACTCTCTACACATTGTCCAATTCTGGTCCTCCATGTCAGTTCCATCTACTATAAGAAGAAGCTTCTTTGATGATGGCTCAGCAAGACACTGATCTATGGGGATAGCACATTGTCATTAGGAGACATTTTATTGCTTTTTTTTTTTTTAGCTTAACAATAGTTTTTGGTTTTCCCCCAGATCCATCCCCTATCAAGTCTCTGGTTCTTAGCCACTGAAGCAGTGTCAGGTATGGGTTCCAGCTTATGGGCTGGGCCTTAACCATTCAGAGAGTGGTCAGTCACTCCCACAACGTTTGTGCCACTATTGCACCAGCGTATCATGCAGGGAGGTCACTGTTGCAAACTGCAGGATTTCTAGCTTGGTTAATGAATACCTGTCTTTTGTGAAAGCATGCAGAGTAACCTCCAGTATCATGAACACTAACGGTCAGTAGGAGTGAAGCCTTTAGTTAGGCACCAGCGTAACTTCTCCATGTTCAACGAAATGTGTTAAGTATTGTCTTCAGCAATAGGACCTTACCTATCTGTGAAGAGCAACTCGTAGCTTTTTAGCAATGGCCTGAGATATTTGGGGGTTTCTATAAGGTCCTTTTGGCCAACAACTCAACTAGATATAACTAGCCCATTCCTAGCACTAGGGCTTACACTTGGTGGCAAAAGATGTGTAGTTAGTTGATTGTCTTCCCTGTTATTTGGTGATTACATTTAAACTTTTTAATACATTAATATATTTTAGGATGCCTCTGCAGTAGTAGGTTTCTATATGACCCCCTCAAATGATCTTTAGTGTTAGCTGTCCCTCTCCATATTTCCTCCCTTACCCCATATTTCCAACCCCCTTCCCATATAATCCTCCCACTCCAATCTCCTTTCTGTTTCTCTATAACTATCTATACTATTTCTGATTTGTTTGGGCAGTCTTCCCCTCTCCCCCCTTAGTTCTTTACATGATACCTAATATCTGTGGTTATATAGATTGTAGCACACATATCAAAGGATTAAAAGTTAATATAAGAGAATACATACAATATTTGCTTTGGGGGGTCTGGGTTACCTCAGAATGATTTTTTCTACCCTCATCCATATTTCATTATATAAATATCACATTCTCATTATCTATTCATCCATTGGTAGACATCTGGGATGTTTCCAGTTTCAAGCTATTGTCAATAGATTAGCAATAAACATGGATGAGCATATATCGCTGTAGTAGGATATAGTGTCCTTGAGTATAGGCCCAAGAGTGTATAGCTGGATTGTGAGGAAGATCTATTTCCAGCTTTCTGAGCAATCACTACACTGATTTATGTTCATAGAGATTTAAAAAGAAAAGGTCCAAAGTTCCAAATTAAGAGAAAATCTATTTCCTTCTTTCTTCCTATGTTGGCCCTCCCGTCTCTTCTTCATCCATACTTTAATCCTCCACAGAGCATTCATCTTTCAGTCCACACAGTGCCAAAATCAATGAGGATGGACCATATAGAGCAGAACTCTAGATGTCAGTATGTGAACCCTAGCTCAAGCTGCGCATGCACAGATCAGAGGACATGCAGGGGGCAGGTAAGGAAGGTGTTTCCCTCTGGAGCTGGGCTCTATGCTATTTGAGGCTTACCTCAGTGTGTCAGCAAGAGGCTCCATTTCCTTTAGAATCAGCTTTCTAGTCTCATTATGTTCCTTTTCTATTGGTTTCCTTGTATATTTTATGTAAATTGGTTAACTCTGTATTCCCTGACATATTTATTAGCCCCTTCAATTTGAATATGTACACTTTTACCTTCCTGATGAAAATGTAGTGTCCCAGATACAGATAGCTGTGACACATAGCATAGGCATTCCCTAGCTTAGGTGGAGCTCACCCTAGCAGATACTTAGAAAATACAAATGTCTGTGACAGAGCACAGCCAGCTTAGGTATAGCCCACCTTAGCAGATACCTAGTGTTAGGAGTTCAACATTCTTCATTTCTAACTCCTTGACATCACTTATTCTTTCATAGTGCTGTTTTGAGTGTCAAAAAATGCATGGGGTCTTGAATAGACAACCAGAATTGGCTGAGCATCCGTTCTTTTTGTTTGGAGAGACACACTATACCTTTTTCTCTTCAAGGCTTTCTCTCCTTTTAGATGTCTCAGAAGTATTGAGTATGTAGAACGTAAGAACCTCCTGAAGCTAGGAGCAGAGACTGAGGCTGATTGGAGCCCCTGGAGGCTATCAGTATCCTCTGCTTGTCCTGTCACATATGTTTGCATTAGGTCTGGCTAGATGACAACTAAGTCAGAAGTTACAAGAAAAAAAGAGAAAAGAAAAGAGCCTTTTGCTGAGTCACAGGACCCCCAGCCTCTGCTGTGGAACAGCATTGCTGATCGATTAAAGTCTTTATGGTCCAAACATGTCCGAATAGTTCAAAGGCAAGAACAGTGCTGGTATGAAGCTTCTAGGGGAATATGCAAAACCTATTTAAATGTTCTGGTGCATATCTCAAAGGAAAGTGTGTTGAGCATATTGGCCAATCAAATGGCTAGTGATTGTGGAAGTCCAAATTCCTGGTAGTACAGAAAAGCCAGAGCCAAGATTTTATTTTACTTCCTATTACTCTTTGAGGAAAATATCCTAGAGTTCATTTTCCACGTTTAGAGCAAATCAATATTCAGACTATTTCAAACCAGCTCCTCTGCTCTGGTGAATTAATGCTTAATGCCCTGTTCTTCACTTCTACATTCCTGAGATTATAAATCAAAGCCAGCCATACAGGTCAGCCACCAGCTTGTGTCACTAAAGGATTGTGTGCTTTAGTTTTTAAGAAGCTGCCTGATTTAGTTAGGAGAGGAGCTCCAGTCCATTTGTGCTCAGCTGGAGAAGCTGCTACAAGTGAAGCAGTTCTCCCAGGTGTCTCTTTGCCTTCTCATCTCAGATACTACTGGAATGATTAATGCAACATTGTTGGTGTTTTGGGATCCATCATGAGCTGGTGTCTTCTAAGTTAGTCCATGTGGCTGTGCTGGCCTTGAAGGACTTATAGTCTCCTTGAATGATGGGTGGGCCATAATATACCTGTAAAAAGGTGAGCCACACTTCAAAATCTGTATCTATGTGTTACAAGAAGTTATGTAGCAGTGGAGACAAAAGGAGGACAGAGGCTGCGACAGGATAGAAGATGCAGAGGAGGACAAAGGGCTTAACTATGCAGCTGAGAGAAAGGCAGCACCATGCCACCTGGAAGGAACAAAACACAGCAAGAGCTGGAGTGATGCTCAGAGCTAGAGCTCTTGTCTGCTAAAAGACCAAAGATGAAAAGAAGCCTAGAAAGAGGAAGACACAAATGTGAGTTCTGGCCTCTTGTAAGGTCGCTTTAGTTTCCACACAGCACCATTTAAAATATATGTCTGTCAGATCTGCCTAAGTTTCTTAGTCCTACATAACTAAGAAGGTGTGAGTTTACAGTTAGGTGAATTTTGAAATTCTCTGTTCCTTTGGCAGTACGTTCAAAGGCATTTGTATTCAGAAGGGTTTCCTTCCCTGACAATGAAAGTAACATTTTAAATATCAAAAAAGTAAAGAATCTTGACTAGGAATCTGATGTATGTAGAAAATTATAACCTTGAAATATGGCTAAGACTCTGTGTAGACTTGCATCTTGCTTTCTCACTTAGTGTTTGTTATCATAGGAGCACATATGCATATTCTTAAAAGCCACACGACATCACTTTGTATCGCATGCCATGGAATATCACTTTCTGTGCTTAGGCATTTTGATAACACTGCTATGAACATACTTTGTGCATGTCCTTGTCTAGGTCTCCTCAGTAAGTCCTCAAGATCAAGTCCTAGAAGTAGGACAAGTAAGTTAAGTCATAAGGACATCATGGTTAATGGTATTAATTAACAGAAAGGCTTTGCTCATTCGTTTAGGCCCGTATACCAGCCATTCTCAACTTGTAGGTTATGACCCCCTTGGGAGATTAATGACTCTTTCACAGGGGTTGCCTAAGATCAGAAAACACAGATATTTACATTACAATTCCTAGCAACAAAAATAATTTTATGATTGGAATCACCACAACATGGGGAACTAACTGTATTAAAGGGTCATAGCATTAGGAAGGTTGAAAACTAGTGTCATATACAAATACATGAGCAATCCTGTATTTTTTAAAGAGTATTTTAATGTGATTGTTTGCCTGTATGTGTGTCTGTGCACCACTTGCATGCTTGATGTTGTCCAAAGCCAGAAAATGTACATCATCTGGTACCGTAGAATTAGAATTATAGGCAGGTGTATGCTGAAAACTGAATTTGGGTTTGACTCTCCAAGAGCAGTAAGTGCTTTTAAATGCTGAGCCATCTCTCCATTCCCCTTAGTGAGCCCATCGTAGCTGTGCCAATAAGCACACACTATCCTCTCTACCAGCTTCTCACGACAGGTTAAATAAGGCATCCCCACTTCACAATTACAGTGCAGTGGGCAACATGAGGCTGCAAGCATGCTTAAAGATGTTGCTCAGAAGTCAGGCTTCCTCAGTCTATTTGTACTATTCTTTAAGCGACTCTGTTTTCATAGCTTTCCTTTAAATTAATCTTGTATTATCAAAGTGTGTTCAACAGAATTTTTCACAGTTCTATAGTATGCCAGTAAGTGATTTACTCTGAGTGGATGCCAGAATAAATAAGATCTGGGTCACACTGAGCTGAACAGGTATGCCAGTGAATACAGAGAATCAAATTCAGAGAGCCTCTAAGCACACCTCAGGAAGTAGTGTTGTTATTTCTTGCCTTTTCTTCTGCATTTATCCCTTTCCTTCCTGCTTCTATTGTTTCTTTGGTTTTTCAATCTAGAATACATTGAACAATACAATGATCCTGCATTTTAAAACGATTTTACTTGGAGATGTCTGTCAGAAAGATTCCCTGTCCTGATATAATTGTGTCTAGTATCCTGCCCCCCCCAAACAAAACAAAAATGTCAAGGCTCAACAGTGCAAGCTTTAAGGCAAGTTATTAAGAAACATGTGGTATTTATTATTTATTTGTCTGAATGTGGGCAGATTTTCTGAAAGGAATATTTTGAGTTATTATACTACAGTTTATTACTAATCTGGCCCTTTGTTGAGTCTTTAGTTATCTAAAATTTGCTTTTCTGGGTATCTCCACTGCATATTTTCCATAGCATTTACTATGTGGGACAGAAAGAGGCCATCTGCAGATTGCTTCCTCTCTATCTTCTGGAATGTTCCTCCGTACTCACAGGGGGACTTGTCTATCTCTCTCTGGTAATACCTAAATTCTTCCAGATCTGGAAAGAGGCACCTTGGCTATCATTGAACATACATTATTAGACTGAATTATATCCTGTTACCACAAAACCCCAGATTTAAAGCAAGGGATGACCTGATTCTGCCCAACCAATGGGATTTCCCTAGTTCCTGACCACTCTCTGTCCCCTGCTTCCTGCACTCCTGTCACCATCAGATCATCCAGGTCTCCTTAAGGAAGGATCAGTGACACTTGACATGTGTCTTGAACTCTGTCTTCTTTTTCTCTTCTCTTATATTCTTTTTTCATTTTTAACCTCTCTGCCTTTCCCTACCCCAGGCAGAACTGGTCAACAAGTAACCCACACCCAGTATTGTAGCTTTCTCCTCACTTCTTCTCCCACTTAACTTGTGCTCACACAGAGGCTCAGTTCTCCGTTGATAGGACTGAGTGCCATCTCTGAGCACCCACATGTAGACACTCTTAGTTGTGTCCCTTTGCCTAAGTGACAAAACTGGGCCTTCCTTTCCCTAGTAACCACACAACTCCTACCTGTCTAACAGCCTCTTTGCTACCTTCTTCCTCCTACTCATCCCTTTTCCAACCACCATATTCTTTCCCATTGCTGAGTCTTTGCAGACCCCTCCTCTACAGTTGCACTTCCTGGCCGGGTCAGTATAAGGTGTGTAAGGCAGGGAACCAAGGCCTCTGGCCCCCGATTGCAATTTGAATAAATACTTAAGGTTCCTCAGGAAAGAGTGTCTTCCTGAGAGAGGGGTAGTATGCATGTTCTAGTTTTTTGCCATGTCACTGTTGTAGTGACTCCGAGAATGTGGTATTTGTTTAAGGTTTGCCCTGTAGCATCTTTGTGGCCTGCATCTATAAAGGCTCCATGCTGCTTGAAAGGATGGGTGTTTGCTGGAATGCAAGGTTACAAATGAACAAAGGTAACCTTTGTGCTGTTCCCTTCTTCTACATATGTTACCAATTGCATATAAGTTCATGTGTGTATAAGTGCACACATTCGTAAGTGGGCCTTTGGGGGTCAGAGGTCAACTTTAGGCATTGTCCCTAGGAGCCATCCATCTTATATTTTGACACAAGGTCTCTCACTGGCCAGTTTTTAAATCCCCCAGCACTGGGATTACAAGTGCAAACTACAATACCCAACTTTTTTTTGAGGGTTGCTGGGGATCAAACTCAGGTCCTTGTACTTACAAGCCAGGCACTTTACCAACTGAATGATCTCTCCAGCCCTTCTCCAGCCCTTCTTTAGATTTTAAAATACCTTCTTTACTAGTTATTGGAAGTGCAATATTAAAGTCTCTCTCTTTAAATCTCTTTATACTGTCAGTTTTGGCTTTACGTAGTTTTAAATTTTGAAACTGTGCTATTAAGAATATAAAAGTATAGAAGTTTTATGACGTGGTGAGTTATCTAGTTACATGTAATGGTCCTTTTTGTTCTAATTAATGCTTTCTTTGTCATATCCATACACACCAGCTTTTTGTTGGCTGTTTGTCTTCCTCCGTTTCATAATGTTGAACCTTCTTGACTCTATGCTTATATTTCAGGGTTTTTTTAAAACAGCACATAGCCCTGTTTGTCACTGAATCCAAAGACCTTTACTCACTGAATAATGCACACCAACCATTGCTACCATATTTTTTATTTCTAACATCTTACTTGTGTAAGTTGCTGTGAGTTGGTTTTTTTCCCTCAGTCTTCTTGCCTCCTGTTTTCAGGCTTTAGTTTTTAAAGTGAACATTATAAATATAAGGGCAAAGAATACAGATATATTTTTAGGGTATCATGGCCTAAAATTGCCTTCCTTGATATACATATCAAAATCTGTACACTCTCCTTTTAGCCTTTTGCTTTTGTATTGTGATTGTCAGTTTCATTGCTTCCTATTTATTTGACAAATGTATAGACATTTTGCTCCAAGTTTAAGGGGAGAAAACATTGCCAGTTCTCTCAAAGCATTGGGTTTTGCTTTTAATGTCATTTAACTGATTGACAGTGGTGTCAACGTTGTACATAATCACCACCTTTGGCTGTGCACATGCTTCACAAACCAATTCATGAATGCCAGATCTGCTGACTTACTGAGTGAAGTTAGTCACTTCCCAGGTGCAGCTGTGGTGACAGTGTTCAGTGACACTATTGTGTATGAGCATCAAAACATGACAAGGCAAGGAAATCTCTGTTGAGGTTTTTGGGTTGGGGGGGCGGTTGTATTTTGTTTTTTAAGGAAGACATTAGGTGAATTGAGAGCAATGAAACAGATCACCCATGAACACAGCTTTATTCTCCAGCAGCAACTGTAATTTCTGCACGGATGTAGCCATCTTTCCCCTACAGCATGCTGCCTTCCTCTTCTGCAGAGCAGGACTTCCCTTTATTCTTTCTCCCTCCCCGTTCCCTCCCCCTCCTCTCAAACTTTTTCTGAAGTAGATTTTTGGAAATAATTTTAGGTTTCCAGAAAGGCTGTAGAGGTAATACACAGAGTACATGATAGCATCTGCCATTTCTCTTAAACATCATTTTCTGTTGTAGTAGCTGCATTTGCCTAACCCTGAGACATTAGTATTCAACAAGGCTTCATCTTAATGTCAACACTGTATCCTCTGGTGTCCCTTTCCTGTTCCAGAGTGCAGCCCAAGATACCACACTGTGCCTTGTCATACCTGCTTAGTCTGCTTTCTGTTTGACTGCTTTGTAAAAAATCCCTTTCCCCACAGTTCCTATTACTTTGGTGGTTTTACATCCTATTTTTATTCTCTGAGATGTTGCCAGCTCACCATGTTTCCTAGTCTCCTTGTCACATGCAGTGCTGTAGCATAAAATGAATCAACTTCTAAGAAGGGAGTATAATGTACAGCTCTTTCCAGGAATCCTTCCAGCATTCAGTTCTACAAATCTGCATGCTTGTGTATACACACCAGTATTTCTAGGTATGTGACAGAGTGCTGTGAAGTGTTCTATACAGTTGTGAAATAATGCCCAGTACGTTGCTAAGTGTCAGAGAGTTGCGTATAGAGCAATACATTTAGTGTGCTTCAACAGATTCCCTTTGACCTCCTGATCCAAGGACTCTGTTCTCTGGCTGCCCTCGCACTAAGGCTCAGCACTTGGATCCTGTCTCCACACAGGCATTTTTGTACTAACTCTGATCCTTGGGCATCTCTGAGCCACCACCTCATCCCTGTGCAGCCCTCCAGAAGGATCAAATGAATTTTCCATGCTGTTGATTCTGAAAATGACTTTTAAAATCAAAGAATAACCCACTCTCTGACATATATAATAGTCAATAAAACATTAATATAGTTGAGATATCCTGTAATTTTATGTAGCCAAGGATACCTTTGAACTCCTGATCTTCCTGCTTCTGCCTCTCAAACACTGACATTACAGGCCACTGAGCCCAGAGTTTTTCTTACTGTTTTTGTTGTGATGGTTGTTGTTTGTTTTGTGTTGGTGCTGGAAATGAAATTCAGCCTTGCACACACAAAACAAGTTCTCAACTACTGAGTTAAGTCCCCAGCTCTTTAAGACAGTATCTCTTAGTGATCTGTAACTGACCAAGTAGGCTAAATTGGCTAACCAGCTGATCCCCAAAATCAGCCAGTCTCCACTTCCAGCACTAGAATTACAAGCACATGCCACATGCTATACCCAGCTTTTTAAATAGCAGTTCTGAAGACTGAACTCAGGTCAAGCAAATAATTTATCAGCTGAATTCTCTTCATAGCCTGCCTTCAAGTCATCTTCATGCATACCTTTCCGATTCTTATTTATCAGTTTATCTGTGAGAGTTGGTTGTGTGTGTTATGTTGACAGAGTTGCTATGAAGCCCAGGGAATTCTTCTGCTCTAGCTTCTCTTGTGTTGGCTTTGCAGGAATACACCATGCCTCATTCTCATGCCTCTCTTTAATGGACGTAAAAGCACATCTCATCAAGTATTACTTAAACTCATAAAATAAAGCCTTTTTGTTTAAAAGAAAAAAATGTCATTTTTCAATGACTATTTCAGACTACATGTGTCATTGATTCTTCCTGTAAGAAAATTCTGATAGGCATTCCTCCCCAGTAAAAGGAGTTAGACCCACTTGAGGTCCATTTTCAGCTCAGTTCTGATTTTAACTGTGGCCTTTCAGTCCAGAGAGTTCTGCTGGTTTTGGTCTAGTAATTGATTCTCTTTGGTGGATTTCCATGGGTAGACTCCTGAGGCTGGTGGGTTTCCATGGGTAGACTCCTGAGGCAGGTGGATTTCCATGGGTAGATTCCTGTGGCAGGTGGATTTCCATGGGTAGACTCCTGAGGCAGGTGGATTTCCATGCGTAGACTCTTGTGGCAGGAGAGTGCCTGGTGTGTGTGATTCTCTTGACTGTCCTGCTGCAACACTGTTGGCCTTGGAGGATGTACTTGTTTACAGCCCTGGAAGCTACTTATAATTGACTTGCTAATTCTCACATGTAAAATAGCACACCTACTAGGTGCTTTCATACCCATCTCCTTGGTTGCTGGTGAACCTAGACTTCAGCATGTATGTTCAGCATACATTTCTGGTGCCTTTTATTACTTTAATGCATATATCTAGGCATTAATCTAAAAATCTCTTTATTTTAGGCTCTCATTCTTTGAAAAAATTTGGAGCTAAACAAACCAAAAAGTAGAGGAATTCACTCCAGAAAGTGGCTATGTTTATAAACAAGCAGTCTTGAAATACAAGACCACTGTGGTGTTTGGAATGGCGTGCATTCCAGAGTATCCTGCTCACTAGATGCCAAGTCCACCAAATGGCCAGGGAAAGCCTGACAGAGCAGTGTATTTATTTGCCTCAAGCTGCTCAGATGGGGCCAATCTGAATTCCTGAGCACTAGGATTGCTCTTCGCCCCAGATCTCAGGGTGTTCTAATCCTTCCAGTGTTTGCATTCAGGGTTCTGTAGCCTCCTGATGTCTGCCAGGATTCTTGGTGGGGTTTTTTTTCCCCTAACAAACAAAAAACAGATTGCCACCAGGTCTAAGAACATTTTCTCTCTTTATAAGTGTATTTAATAATAAAACAGAAACACATGTTCTTTTTCTAAACACCACACTAATTCAAAAAAGCTTGTTCACTAGATGAGATATACAGACAAGCTACGAATTACAAAGGCAGAAATTAAATTGTAAACTATGCAGGGACGCTTTGGAGAAAACCTTAACATGGGTAATCAGAGAGGCTAGCCCTCCTGGTTTGCTGTTTGCAGTCTGCCTTTGTAGGAAATACGTGGGGGGAAGGGAGGAGCTGGGGCTGTTTCATAATCTGTAACCACAAAGAGATGGCTCAGATCTTTATCTTCTATAAACTGCACTCATATAAGCTATTGCTTTGCTCACTTTACCAAAGTCTAAGTGTCTTGAGTCCAGCCAAAAAGAGAGAGGGGGGGGGGGTTGGTTGGTTGGTTGCCTAGGTTTGGTTAGTATGTCCCTAACTGTTATTAGCTATTAAAGTTGGTTAACTCTCATCACTTCATCTACTTTTTGAGCACTTTCAACCATTAGCAAATTAGAGTAGAGCCTGGTATTGAGGACAGATTGCTGTGTTTTGGGTGGGATGAAAGAAAGGTAGAGGATCCCTCCTCTTCCCCACAACCAGAGCCTCAGAGCCACTGAGCACAGGTGTTGACATTCATTTTCAGAACCAGTGCCTCATGTTCAGACCCTGAAGTCACTGAAGACAGAGTGTTATCCTCTGAGTCCACCCTTGACAGTATGAGTCTCCTCTCCTGTCCCAGAAGTTCTGTCTCATCATACTACTCACTTAGTGAAGATATAAGATTCCTATTGAGACTTTGCTCTACCCAGTTAAGGTTGAAGATAGTTAGTGAGAGTCATTTGGAGTGCTGGGATTTGAGTGCTGCATGCAGCTGTCTGTGCAGTGATAGCATTATAGGGAGCATTCCCATGCAGCCTAGCCAGCTATACGACCACACAAGCTAGGGTTGATGTTTCCTGGGAGAGGTACCAGTGCCTCATAAAGACCCAATTATAAAACCCTACCTGGATCTCAAGACAAAACAACCGTTCACTGTTTCCTCAGTAATCGCCTTAGCTGCTTCTAGCCCAAGCCTTCTGTTCCTTTCTGAGATTATGCATAAGGAAACCCAGTGATTCTCTAATATGCAATGTAGTTTTCAGACTGAATGAAAATTGCTTGCTCTCTCTCTCTCTCTCTCTCTCTCTCTCTCTCTCTCTGTGTGTGTGTGTGTGTGTATGTGTGTGTGTGGTATGCGTACACTTGTGTATATGTGTGTTCATGCAGAGGACAGAGGGTTATTTCCTTAATCACTCTCCATGTTATTTTTTGAGGCAAATTCTGTCACTGAACCTGGAACTCACTAATTCACCTAGGCTGGCTAGCAAACCTCAAGGATCTACCTGTCTCTGCCTTTATAGATCTGGGGTTAGAAGTATGTACAACCAAGCCCAGCTTTTATATTGGGGCTTGACCTCAAGCCATCATGCTTTACTGACTAAGCTATCTTCTTAGCCGCCTCCTCTAACAGCCTCAGGGCCTGACTGGCTATGTAAGCTCTTCCCCAGATGTACCTCCTCCAGCAGATGCAGATATTCATCAGCGTGGAATAGCATCTGCCTTCCCACCGCACACCCAACTTCAGACCTGGTCATTTCTCTGCTGTAGTCCCTAGTAGTCCATATTCTTACAGGACTCACTATCCTAGTAATCGGAAGAAGTGGACCTGGCCAACAGGGATCAGAAGCTGTACTTACTGGGAGGAATCTCCATCTTGCTGGCTGTTTTAGTAAATCACTTAGGCTCCTGGAACCCTGTGTTGTCCTCTGGAGTCCTCTGACTGATTCTCAGTTCTGCTGAAAGCTTTGCCTTTGTGCCTCTTGCCTTTACTGACCTTGACCCTTTTGCCTATATACTAAACCAGAAGGATTTTTTTTCCCAGAGCAAAGAGAAAAACCAATAAAAATAATTCAACCATAGAGTATTTGTGCTTGTCAGATGTACATGTCAATCAAGCTTATAATGTCTTCTTATTCTAAGTGACCATTCAGAAGCAGTTAGCTCCTTGCCCTTGGGTAATCCAAAAGTGAATCTTGCCTAGAGAATCACTTAGCACATAATCTCTTAGCCTCCACTGTGGGCCAGGCACTTCAGAAACCAAGATTTCTAGCTTCCTGAAGAGGACAGCAGGTGGGAAGAAATAGACAAGCAGTGTGCCTATTCATAAATGTTGTAGTAGCTGGTGAGTGGTGAGGACTGTCAAGGGAGAGGAATTGGAAAGAGATGGCATGCTTAGCAAGATAGAGTACATCGTTGTCTTATGCTGTGAACCCCATGAAGGCAGGCAACAGACTTAGCATAGGTGTCTGAGAGGACAGTGTTCGAGATGATGAGAAAGCTGTTCTTTAACCTTGAAATTTTATGTAGATTGTTTGATACTTAATTATTATGAATATGGGATATCTCATGACTGTCAGCCCTAGCTTCAAGTGTCTTTCAGTAACACTTCAGTTTGAAATTCTTTCTTTGTTTACAAATTAGAATGAGAAAGACACAGGAGAGGGATAAAGTGACTTAGTGCTTCAGAACTGAATTGTCACCTGCTTTGACAGTGGACAATGCTCTGACTTGCTCATTTTGTCTTCCTTGGACCTTAGAAGTTTCTTTTCTTAGAAAGTAAGTTAATTCAAGATATCATCTTTGATACAAAGTTAAATTATCACTTGTTTCCGTATGCAGTAGCATTAAGTTTGATCAAAAGAGTTAGGTGAATTTCAATGATATGAGCTACAGAATGTCACCCACTTCAGGCATAAGGCAAAGTCATTCTTCAGTGGCCAGTACATGTTTGGATGTTCTGAAAATTCCCAGGGGTGTGTTCTAGAGGACTGAGGGCTCATATGGAGGGTCCTCAGAAGGCTGGAAATAGGTGCCTATTTGCTGTCTACCCCAGGGGCCCTCAGCATGAGCCACTCCTTTCTGTAATGGCATACAGCCTGCTGCAGAGACAGGGTTTGCAAATCACACATCTCAGCTGGGACACTTCTGAAAGAGCCCAGTATAGTCTCTTAAACTAGCTCAGTCTAATGTGAAGTCTCTCCCAGGTCCTGGGAAACACAAAAGCTGACAGAGAAATTCATCTTATTTCCACCTCCTGGTAGCTAATGTGCTTTAACATTAAAAGCTTATTAAACCATTTATGTAACATTTAGAATTTCCAAATGTCTTCATAACTCTTTATTGGCCAATTAGTCTCTGCACCTTTCCTGGTAGCAAATTGGTTACACCCCATCCCGCCTCCATTTGGGAGATTAGACACAAATAGGCCAAGTGACTTCCCTGAGTTTGACCTGTGAGTCAAGTCCCCCATCAGTCCACAAAGCAGTAATAGTATTGAGCCATGACTTTACTAGCACAAATCACCTAAGCTGCCTGAACCTTTGTCTCCACCATGTGTACAGGAGACACTAGTCATCAGTGTCCTCCCTGATTTAGAACTGATTGTAAAAACAAAATGAGGCAAGCTGGAAATGCTAAATGCTGGTCATGGTCACAGTGGATGAAGGCGGAGTCTGTAGCCGCCTGCTTACTCCATAAGTAAGGAGGGCCACTTGTTCTAAGCCAGAGCAGGAAAAAGGTGAAACAAGGCAGCCAACCCTGGCTGACCCTCTACCAAAACCAAGTCTTCATTTGACTCAGTCTAGAGAAGAAAAGGGATACAGAGAACAGCAAGCAGACGAGGAGTGAGGGTGGCAAGGGGAGCCCCGGGACTGGGTTGGGTTGGGTTGAGTCAAGCAATCCTGACAGGTGTGACTAGTACTTTTTGCACCTTTGATTTGTATTTCTTAAATAATCACTGACATATATGCACTAAAACACATACCGTAATAACAATTAAGTTGGGTTGTTTTCTTACTAGGATTTAAACATTCTTATATCCTCTATACAATCCTTTCTTAACTGTGTGAAGTGCAACGATTTTCTTCTACTTCATGGCCTCCTTCTATTTTCTTTTACTATGATAAAAAGAAAGTTGCACAAATTTATTATATCTTAGAATCCTTAATAAACCAAACTCAAAGAGATTCCATCTGTTTGTGAAGTTTTATAGATGTAAGTGTTAGATCTAGGTATATAATCTTCTTGGGGTTTTGTCTGTGATACAATATATAGATTAGAATTTGTTTTGTCATTTGTTATCATGTTTTGTGGTATTTTCTTGTGGCGGCTGAGTGGCAGCCATCAAAAAGCTACGGCCACATTCTGATCTCCCAAATCTTTATGTGGCAAATAACTGACCAAGGGTCTTGAGAAGAACAGGTTTCTCGTCCTACCTAGAGGACCTTGAGCCCTTCCTAAGAAGGAGGCTAAGAAATCTTGAGATACACAGAAAAGGAGGATGCAGTATGCCCATAGCACAGAGCCTGGGTCATGAGCCCACGAGCCAGGGAACATTGAAGTTCTCCTCTAGCATCTTCCAAAGGGCTTTCATAGGAATGCAGTGATGCCTGAGTTTGGATGTTTGGCTTCCAGATCTAGGAGGGAGCCACCCAGTGTTACCAGTGGTATACTCATAAGAAGGACATTCATGGCTTTCCAGTACTTCCAGCACAGTTTGTTGAAAGGGCTCCCTTTTCTCCACCCAGTAGCCTTTGCACACCTGTCAGAACCAATAACCACAGTCATTCACTGCACCTGTGTGTGCATCACTGGCACCCTGCTCTGTCTGCCTGTCTCCTTAGTGCTGCCTGTTACACTCAGTGGTAATTTAAAAACAGGCAGCATGAGTCCCACTGGTGCCTTTTCCGGATTGTGTCAGTCTTCTGGAGTCCACTTCATTTTCTGCCAAAACTTATCTTGTGCTGAAGCTGTAGTGACAGCTGTGCTGAAGCTTTCAGTCAACTAGGGAACTTGGATGTCTTCCTAACTAACATCAAGTCCTTGGCCATAGTCACAGTGTCTCTGCATCATTCAATCCTTCAGCTACTTTTCTCAGTCTGCAATCTTTAACATACAAATTAGAATTCTAAGTATTCCCTGGGGTTTTGTGCTTTAAAAAAAAATCAGTTTCTAATAAGTGCATTGCTAGTGTGGCCTTAGGATGGATTGTGGCCAAGGGTGGCTATGATTATGGCGCAAATAAATTATAAAATTACTAAGAATATTTAGTTTTTTAAAAACACACTTATTTGTATTTGTTTACACACACATGTGACAGAGTGAGTTCTCTCCTACAATGTGAAGAAATGTTGAGCTCAGTCATCAGCCTTGGCAGCATACTCTCTTGCTCACTGAGCCATCCAGCCATCACCATACTCCCATTATCAGACTTTTTTTTTTTTTTTGCTCTTTTTTTATTGCCTCTTTGCTGTTGTTTTGAACTTGATTACATAGTCCTCTGGTGTGAACTTTGCAGGTGACAGATCATGCCCCATTGTCAGAAGGAACTGCCGAACAGTCCTTGTTATTCTGTTTTGATCTGGTATTTCCTTGTCTCATTGTGTTGCCTATGCTGTAGTGTTTAAGAGACCTGACTGCTGTGGAATGTATGATGTAGGCCTTCCCTCTGGCTTGCATGAGAACAACTCTCCTTGAGGAGCTCACTGCTGATGCTGGTTGTCATAGTGACAATTTTGAAATTTTGGTTTATTTAAACACACACACACACACAGAGTAATATAAGAATATATTTTTGCTTCAACCGCAGGTGTGTGGATAGGAGGCTGCTTCAGTCTGTCCACAGCAGCTGACTATGATTTGCCTCATGCTCTAGCAGAGGCATAGTTTTGCCAGCTGCAGATATTTTCTGTGATTGTGTTACTTTTGGAATTCTGGGAACTTTTTAGAGGGTGTAAAATGCTAAGGCCCCAATCCAATAGGTTGGTAGTTGGTGGTGGGTTTAGTGGGCTGGCTGCTCCTTGTTAGTAGTAATACTCAAAGAATAAACAAACAAACAAACAAAACCAATTAGATTCAGGATCTCCCTCCCTCCTTCTCTTCCTCCTTCCTTCCCTCTTTTTCTCCCTCTCCCTCTCTTTCTCCTCTATTACTATCTAGAGATAAGGGGTGAAACTAGAGGGATAAAGGGTGGGGAAAAGAACCCACAAAGTAGCAAGCCCATCTACATGTTGTTACTGCTTGCTAACATGCTGGCAAGAGGTAGAGGCATTTGTATCTTTTTGATGACGCTGTTCCTCTGAGAGAGGTACAGATAGCTAATGACCTGGACAGAACTGTGTTGATTTTGTCTCATTTTGCTTCCTGTTCCCCTCCCCACAGCTCTCTGCTTCATGGTAGCCCAACATTGGCTTTTAACAATTTGTTACCAGCTTGCTAGCACCTAGCATCTGTCCTCAGGAAGCCTTCATAATCTATGAATTCATGAAGGTGCCTATGTCTTTAGATTTTAAATGAATTGCTTCTGCAACCAGCCTCCTACAAAATTTTTGCTATTCTTTGACTTAATTGCTCATGGAGAATAATGATTTCTTTCCTGGTGTTAAGTGTAGTAGGAAGACATGAAAGAATATGTAGAGCAGAAGTTTTCTCGGCTGAGGTTGCGCTGCTTGCTGGGTAATAGTATAGGCATTCAAAGCTGTGTTGAAACTTCTGCCTGGCCCAGGGACATTTCAGAATAAAGCACTGTTTCTCCTCCCTCAGATGTTTTGCAGAGGACAGCTGTGAGGCAGCAAGATTCCCTAATTTGAATGTCCAGCTCTTCTTCCTGTGTTTGACCAACCCAAAGAGATATTCCTGGGTAGGCAAGTGAATTAAGCTGAGATTATTTGGCCCTGTCCCTCTGCTGACTAGAGGAGAGGGCCTCAGAGTAGCCCCTGCTCCAGGTCCCAGCATAAGGAGAACTCAGTTATTAATAAGAGGACACTCCCTCACAGATAACTGTGAGATGCCCAGCCCCTTTCACTATGTCTTCTCCCAAAGAGCAGTCTTGACAGAAGCTCTGAAAGTTGTCCTGCATCCCATCAACAGTCACCTCACCTGTCTGTTTTAAAAGTTCACCCCTCAGAAGTGATTCTTGCACATGTAAAAGCATCAGCCAGATCTAAGAACCTGCTCTTGAACTCTCAACTTGTGACTCTGGTATGAGAACAAACTGATCTCTTCATGATAGATGAGCATCTCACACAAGAGTCTTAATGAAGTCTTAAAAGAAGCCTGCCAGTGGCCACCTCTGTGAATGTCGAACACATTCAGACTAGAGAGATCTAATGGGGAGGAAGGGCAGATGGTAAAAAGGAAGAAGACCTGAGCCCAGATGCAAGGTGGATTAACTGGGAAATCCTGCCGGGAAGAGACTGTGAGAAGAATTAGCACAGTCCTAGGTGGTAACAGTTGTAAGAAAGGATATTCAGGAGCACATGTGTACCCCAGGCAACAGTGACAACAGTGACAACAGTGGCAGCTTGAAGTAAAATCAGATGGCAAAAATGGAACACCATCAACTTCAGTCTGCTCCAGCAACTAGTGACTTTAGGGCAATATACAGGTGTTACTATTGTAAGGAATACCCAACCAACAGAGAAAAAACTCTTTCTTAGTCCATTATGGATTCTGTATCCACATTCCATCAACTGAGTATCCTACAAACAAGAGGAATGTCTGTCTCACAGTTGTGGAGTCTGGCAAGTGTAAGATCAAGGAAGACTTGGTATCTGCTAATGCTCTACTGTCAGAAGTGTGGCGCCCATTTATAAGGACATTAATCCCACTCCTGAGGGCTCTAGCCACCTCACCAAGGGCTCCACATTTAATGCTTTCTCTCTGGAGCTTGGATCACAGAAGATGAATCTGGGGAGATGGAGCATTCATACTATGTCATCCTTTGAAGACTTCCAACATGGAAGTCTTTCCACAAGTCCTAGCAAAATGTACTATAGAATTCTAAAGCGATATATTCCTCCACCTTATCCTTGGGTAAGAGCTCATTAAAACTAGAAAGATGAGCTTGAGACCTCTTCAGTTTACATTACCTGGTTCACTCAAACAAATTTATCTTGAAACACTTCCAGTTTCTCTTATATTAACAGGATTCCCCCAAAAGTGATTAATCAACAACTGTTTTATTTGTTCACAATAAATAGGTCAGGAATTGGCCAAAAGTAAATTCCTTTTATCCTTCTCCTCTTCTTCCTCCTCCTCCTCCTCTTTATCCTCCTCTTCCTTTTCCTTTAAAGGTCTCTCTCTCCGTACCCCTGCCTGTCCTGGAATTTACTTTGTAGTACAAGCTAGCCTCAAACTCAGGAGATTAATCTGTCTCTGCCTCTGAGTTCTGGGATTATTTGCCTACACCACCACCCAGTCATAGGTCAATTCTTAAGTTAGTTATTAGATAGAGTCTCTCAGAAGGATGATCCCATGGCAGTTCTAGAATACCAGCATGGCTTTATTCACAAGTCTGTCATCTAGGGAGGGCTGATCAGGAGCAGGTCATCTTTTAGCTTCTCCTTGAGACCACCTTAGTCTTCTCTTCTCAGCATCTGAATTCCAAGAATGAGCACTGCAAATAGCAAAGAAGGGCTCCTGTGTCAGAAGGTAAGTGCAGTAGCACTTTCACCATAGCCTTTGAATAAAGACAAGACTTGGGGCCATGCTCAGATTCAAGGGGACAGCAGCGCAGCTTCACCTCTTGATGGCTGAGTGGCAAGGACAAGTTTTATAACATATGGAAGAGAGATTGCTGCAGCCATCTCTGAAGCCTACTCTATCACAATCTCAGTCTATGCAACTGAGACTTCCTCTTGAACTGTTCTAGTGAGAACAGCTTTGTAACCAGGGTGACGGTGCAGGCCTGTAACATCAGTACTGTGAGACTAAAGCAGAAGAAGCACAGAGACTCGGAGGGCAGTCTGGGCTACATAGACCCTACCCCAAACATACTGTCTTTAATTAGTGCATTAGAGGCTGCACTCAGAACACTCCTCCTTTTGCTCACTTTACAGTAGAGACAGAGCATGGCACTGACACCCTCCAGACATTCCCTAAAGGTTCTGCTTTCCTCAAGTTAAGATGAGAGTTGTAAGGGGAAACCTAGAGGGAGATGAGATGCAGATTCTTGGCCTGTTTCCCATCATTACCTTAGTCAAGTGCATTTTGATTATTATTAAGTTGGAGGTGTTTTATTACCCACACAGGGATTTTCAGTTTAGTTAATATGCTGGATACTGACATTTAATTTTTTATTGCTGTTCTTTTATCCTTTCTTAGTCCTAGCAATTCTAAGTCCTCTTTTATAGGGCTCTTATTTTCTAGGGATATTTTGTTCCTGTGTGTGTTGGAAATGCGGTTTTATCTCTATGATATGTTACTAATTAAAGCAAACTCTTTCAAGTTGTGAAACAGCCTTCCCTGTTTCTAAACCTAAAACTCCAGAAAGAAATAAGAACTAACTGATCAGGGGTAGCTAATATATCCCATTGCATCCTTGAGAGCACAGTTTTAACTTCTATCTAAATATTCTTTCCATCTCCTGAGGACAAAGATGTCATCTTCCTACAGAGAGCAGTACCAAGTAGGCTGGTGCCTGTTAGCCGACAGCTCTCATTTTCACACAGCATAGGGCCAAAGGGGAGATACACTGAGTATATGCCAAGACAGTGGAGCTGCTTTTTTTTTCCACTTCAGCATACCTCAGGGATTTTACACACACCTATCAGCTCATTAGGACAATGAGACCTAGAAGCTCTGAGGCTGGAAAAAAAATCCACCATGGAGAATCACCAGGATAAGATGTGAAGCAGATAAGGATAACACTAGGTGACAGAAATCCAGATCGAAGCAGCAGACAAACGAAACTAACACTCAGTCTCCTGTGTCCTCCACATGGCCTCTGAGATTAGCCCATATCTCACTGATTTCACAGTAATCAAAGTTTGTGCTACTCAGCTACCTACCAGATTGACACTGGGAAGTGAGGAGACGTGATAAAAGTGAATATTCGTCAGGTCACTTCTGCTGGCCTATCATGTATGAGACCTCCTGGAGCATTTCTGCAAAACCCAACCTAGAGCAGGGACAGGAGCATGCCCACCTGAAGTAGAGGCAGTCTTTGTGTCTGTGTTGTCTCCCTACTGTTTGGACAATACTGTTTGCATTTATTCAGTGGTAAATGATTAAATATATATGTGTAGAAATCATGGCACTGAGACATGCCAGGCTTCTTTTTCTGGATAGTAGAGCCCCAGCAGAGAAGAAAGCCTTTTTCCTGCTTTGTCTCACTGGAGAATATGGCACAGGGAGAGATTAAGTTTCAGACATAGAAAGGGGCCCTTGGAAATCAATTAGCCCCTGAACCTCATTTTATTGGAGAAATTTAGCCCAGCAATATTATGACATTTTCCAATATCACCTGTCTACGTGGGACAGATAAAATGGTCTGATGAGAAATGATTCTGGAGGCTGCAGGTGCCTGGGCAGTTGGTGCCGATGGGGTTCATTTGAGGTCAGGAGGAAAGGGGATAAAACTGCTAATATTTTCCTGGGTACGCTCTGGCCAGGAAGGCTATGGCTGTCTGGAGAGGTCAGAAAGTGCTGTCATCTTCTACATACATGCTGGCTCAGCCAAGTCAACACCCTAGAGGAAAAAAAAAAAAGTTGCTCTCTGGCCACCAGCCACGGAATCCCCAACTCCTCAGCTGATTCCCTCTGGGGTGTGTGTGTGTGTGTGTGTGTGTGTTGCTGAGAACGAAGGGACAATGAGTGCATGGTCACTTCATCACCATGGATGACTTATATAGTGAAAAATCTCATTAGAAGTGCAAGTCATACTCCCATGGGCACTATTCCCCCAGAGAAGCAGAGCATACTGACTTGCTAGATGAGATGTAGCCCCCTCTGGGATGGCTGCCAGAAAATTGTACAACCTTATGGAAATTGTAATGATTCAGGGGTCCTTTGGGGAAGGAAGGTGTCCTGGAAAACACCTGGTCCCTTAACTTTGAAATAGACAGCAGATCAGGAGAGGGGAAAATCATTCTATAAATATGTATTAGCTTTGGTGTTGGGCACTGTGCTGGGAACTGCCTGCAACAAAGGTTGCCATTGCCTACTGCTCCTCCTCGGCATCTCACAATGGCAATACTTTTCTCACTTCATTTACATTGACTTCTCACTTTCCTTTGGCATTAATGACATGTTGATAATAGCCTCCCAAAACGTATTTTGGCTGTCTTAAATATGTCGATCTGGCTAAACTGAAGAGTTCTTGAGGGCAGAGATTTCACATGCTGTCAAGTGCAAAGAAGATACTACTGGTTGGTTATACATCTGCTTTGAAAATATCTGCCAGCCCACCAGGGAGGACTGGGAAGGAGTTTGAGAGCAAACAGCAGTCATTACTGAAAAGGGCAACATGTCCTGCAGGTGGTAGCTGCAGACACCCACCCAAAGAAGATGTTACTGTGGAGCTGTTAACATTGTGTGCCCACATACATGATGCCCAGGAGCCCCACAGGCTGCATCCTTTTTGACAGGAAGAGCCACAGCACAAAAATATTATCACTGAGGTTGAGTATATAGAGCACCTGACCAGCATGCATAAAACCCTGGGTCCCATTACCAACACTGCATAAACTGGGCCTGGTGACACATATCTATAATCCCAGCACTCAGAAAGAGGAGACAGGAGCTCAGAAGTTTCAGATCATCCTTGGCTTCACAGTCAGAATGTTTTACTGAAGACCAACATTAAACACACACACACACACACACACGACATAGAAGAAGGAAACTCTTATTCTTTGCCTGCTTGTCCTCCATCTTGCTAACAAGTTTATTAATTCACTGGTATTAGAGCCTATTTCTTCAAGATTCCAGTGTACACTAAAAACCAGCTGAGACATCATGGGCAGACCTTGGGGGAATGAACAGCTACTGAACTTTTGGACTTTCTGTTGGTAGACAGTTCTTGTTGTACTAGCTAGACCACAGCCTATAGACCACTCTAATAATTTTTTCTCTCTAATACAAGTAAAACTGTCAGGTGCTCCCCATTATTTCCAGTGCTTACTTGGCCATAATGTTGTGGACACCGGTTACACTGATTCTCAGATGTAGACCTGCAGCATCAGGTGCCACACCAAGGAAAAATACAACTGTAGTCCAGTGTTAACATGACTGGGGCATTTTTTTCTTCTGTGTGCACAGGGTCTTTGGTGGAAACACACTTAATTTCTAATATAGTAGAACACTTACATTTCCTGGTAGCGAGGAAGAGACCTAAGAAAATTTTAGGGAAGTCCTAAGAATAGCAGACTTTGCTTCCCTTGAAACCTAAAACTTTGAAAAACGATTTTGTTTAGAATAACTTACTATATTTGTTAATGCTTACATTTGATGGAGGGAGCAAAGTTGGGTAATTGAAAATATTCTAAGCCCTTCAGAGAACAAGAGTGTCTATAGCGGGAAGAGAGAGAAAAACCTGTGGCTGCAAGGCCAGAGTAAAGAAAACGGTGCTTCTTAATGTCTGAGAGTGAAATGAAAGGTTTTTAGGAAAAAAACAACCAAAAGATGTGAGGGGAGGGGAGAGCTGCAGGGTGCAAGAAGCCCCCCTCCCCAGGGCCAATTCCATTCGGAGGTGTAGAGATAAATCTAAGGGACTAGGAAGGAATTGGCATGAGATCTGCCATTTTATTGGGTTGCTGACATGCCCCTATAATCCCAACACTCAGGAAACTGAGGCAGGACAGTGGAGAATTTGACTCAGCTGGGCCATATAGTGAATTTGAGGCTAGTCCAGGCTGTATAACATGGNCCCAGGGCCAATTCCATTCGGAGGTGTAGAGATAAATCTAAGGGACTAGGAAGGAATTGGCATGAGATCTGCCATTTTATTGGGTTGCTGACATGCCCCTATAATCCCAACACTCAGGAAACTGAGGCAGGACAGTGGAGAATTTGACTCAGCTGGGCCATATAGTGAATTTGAGGCTAGTCCAGGCTGTATAACATGGGGTGGGGAAAGATCACTATAAGCATCTTTGGTCACTTTGTAGCCTAACTATCCTTACTATACCATTTGAAAGTATAAAGCTTCACAGCAAATAATTTAGGTGGTATTCCTACTTAAAAGTGTAGCCATTTGAAAACATTTTGCAAGCAATAAAGCACTATCTTAACTACAGCAGGCTACAACCTTCTTTCCGATGTGTCAGTATTTACAATTTATTCTCATGACTATTGTTGACATTTATGATTTAGGAAGAGAAGGAAGCACAGGATCTCATGGTAGAATAAGATTATACACCTAAAGCTTTTATGAGTGTGCCCCTTTGGTATTTCTAACAGAAATAGGTTCTTTGGGGAGTATTTCTGTTTCCAAACACCCATGACACCTCCTAATGGGAGTATAAAATCTGGAGGGATGTTAATCAATGACAACCCAGACCTCTGACTTCAAATCCTGTTCTTCGGGATGTTTTGCCATTATCAGACCTCACAGGTGCTGGTATTTGTTCAGCACAGCGGTGTGAAAGGCACTGTTCTGAGTAGTCAGCCTGCACCACAACCTGATAGGTGTACTATCCCCATCCTGTAGGGGATGAAGCTGGATCACAGAAAAGTGTAATACATCACTGGGTATGTTGTCACCGCACTCAGGAGACTGGAGTAGGCCAGTAGGTTCCAGAGACGGAGGAAATAAAGAAGAGTAAGTAACTTGTCCAAAGTCATGAAGGTAACTAATGGAAAAGCCAGAAATCTACCTTAGGCTGCCTAGATCAGAACCATTTACCCATTATATTATACTGTCGTTTCTTCTGCTCATGTGGTATGTATTTTTTGTGTTTGTGTTTGTGTTTGCAAGCATGCAGTGGAGCCAAAAGTGTCTTTCTGATCCCATCTCCACCTTTGAACAGGGTCTCTTACTGAACCTGAAGGTCACTGATTGGCTAGACTGACTGGCCAGTCAGCATTAGGGGCCTTCCAGTTTCCACCCCACCCATATTGTCATCTTTGATGGAATTATTAAAGAAATATGCAAAGATATATTTTACATATTTCTATCAAGGCACTGGATAATAGAGAAAAGGACTGGAGGGAAATATCCATCAAAAAAGGATGTGTTTAGTTTAGATAGCTATTAAAAACAAACGATCTGAATCTTTCAAAATGATGAAGATAATCTACATTTAAAAATCTGTATATCATGGAAGGATGTGCAGAGACAAAGCTTGGAGCTAAAATGAAAGGATGGGCCATCCAGAGAGTGCCCCACCCGGGTGGTCCATCACATAATCAGCCACCAAATGCAGACACTACTGCATACACCAGCAGGACATTGCTGAAAGGACCCTGATATAGCTGTCTCCTGGGAAGCTTTAACAGTTCCTGACAAACGCAGAAGTGGATGCTCACAATCATCTATAGGGCAGTACACAGGGTCCCCAATGTAGGAGCTAGAGAGAGTACCCAAGAGTTGTAGGGGTCTGCAACCCTATAGATGGAACAACAATATGAACTAATCAGAACCCCCAGAGCTCATGTCTCTAGCTGTATATGTATTAGAAGATGGCCTAGTTGGCCATTAGTCGGGAAGAAAGGCCCTTGGTCTAGCAATCTTTATAGGCCCCAGTACAGGAGAATGTCAGGGCCAAGTAGCGGGAGGGGGGGGGGTAGGGGAGCAGGGCAGGGGGAGAATATAGGGGACTTTTGGATAACACTTGAAATGTAAATAAAGAAACTCTCTAATAATAAATAAAAAAAAATGCTACTCATAAAAAAAAAATCTGTATATAAAATGCATCCCTACTGCATAGTCTACATATGTGTGAAAGGCACCATGCTGCACTATCTACCAGCATGTGAAAGGCATGTTGTATTCAGGGAATAGGCTTTTGTCAGCATATATAATGTATTCTATTTTGGGTAAGAGAACATTCTTTTTTTTATTAGATATTTTCTTTATTTACGTTTCAAATGCTATCCCGAAAGTTCCCTATACCTTCCCTCTGCCCTGTTCCCCTACCCACCCACTTCCACTTCTTGGCCCTGGTGTTCCCCTGTACTGGGACATATAAAGTTTGCAAGACCAAGGGGCCTCTCCTCCCAATGATGGCCGACTAGCCCTTCTTCTGCTACATATGCAGCTAAGACACGAGCTCTGGGGGTACTGGTTAGTTCATATTGTTGTTCCACTTATAGGGTTGGAGACCCCTTCAGCTCCTTGGGTACTTTCTCTAGCTCCTCCATTGGGGGCCCTGTGTTCCATCCAATAGATGACTGTGAACATCCACTTCTGTATTTGCCAGGCACTGGCATAGCCTCACAAGAGACAGCTATATCAGGGTCCTTTCAGCAAAATCTTGCTAGCACATGCAATAGTGTCTGGGTTTGGTGGCTGATTAAGGGATTCTTAAAAGCCAGACATGAAGTTGTTGACATTCATTATCCCCTGGAGATAAAATTATGAGTGATCACTTTCTGTTATGCTTTTGTGTTAAAATGTTTTCTAATTTTTTTAAGCATGTGCATTTCTTATAGAAGTGCACAAGAAAACTAATAATTTTAATAAAAGAAGAAACACAAAAGCAGTAGAATATCAAGAGCTTTTTGTTAGTTTCTAGGACTTTAGAGACAATATATATTGAGGACCCATGGTGTGGGCCTTGGCCCTCAAAGAGCTGACATTTATTCTGGAGGCTACAGACTCAAAATAGTCAGGTTCTCTGGGTTACTTGTATCGTCAGCTGTGAGGGACAAACAGAGGAGTGGGAACCTATATAAGAGCACTTTCCACTTATACAAATGGTGAATACAGGTGGGTTCTGGGTTCCTAGAGGAGGTGGGGCCTTTAGCTGGCTCTAAGGAACCATGGGGGAGCTCAGTCTGACTGACATAAACTCTGGTGCATTATTAATTCTGTTTTCAGAATTCTACTCTTAGACTCAGCTAAGTCATTGGCTGCCTTCCTTATGACAGACCCTGTCTGGGCTTTGCTGGACACTGCCTCGCCAGCTATGGAGACAGTGAGCTTCTTAAGCACCCTGTCACTGCCATGGAAGTAACCAGAGACAGGACAACTCATTCCAAAGGTGGCTTCCCTGGCCAGTTCCTATCACCTCAGTCTGGGCTTCCTGACCACTTTTTTTTTTTCAATTCTTTTGGATCAAATAGAATATTCCCTGGCCTTTCCTAGTTGTAGAAGTCTCGTTGTCTCATGGGTAACACAGGCTGGTTGTAGACACCTCTTAGCTTTGGAATTCTAGGGAGTTTAGCAAACTTTCAGTGAGATACTTTTTTCCCCCTACTTTAAGCATAAAATAATGAATCACAGAAATAAATGTTCTTGGGTTATCTGGTCGGCTTGGATGTTTTCTGTAGAACATGGTCCCATCTTTGCTGAAATGTCCCAAATGTTGGGCTTCCTCGTCTTTCATAGCAGCTTAAAGAAGAAAAGCTTGCAGCCTCCTCTTTCTCATCTCTTTCCCTGTCACTTGCCTGAACTATGGAGCAAGCTCAAGGGAAAGTATTCCCTCTCTCTCAAGGGTCCCTTCAGGGCAGACCAGTTCAAGTGTCCCCTGTAAACTTTGAGGTTGTCTAGAAATAGGGCCTTGAGCACCACAGCTCTGCTGCTAAGAATGGGGCTCTGCAGCCCTCCAGAGCTCTGACTTCTCTCCTGACCAATGTTTCTCCCTTTCTTTCTGGGACACCTATGCCTTGTTTTCTTCTTTGTTCAGAACTGCAAAAAGGAACTGTTTGTTTGACTGTGGACTTCCTTTTTTAAATTCCCCCACTGTTCCAAACCCATTGCTCTCTTCCTCTCCCAAAGAAGAAAGGAAAGCAAGCCACAATAATACTTCTGTAAATTTATGGCCACTCTGTAATGTTTAATCACATCTACGTGACTGGGGCCTTCAGAGCAGGCGTACAAGTTCAGCACAAGGTGAATCTTGTGTGAGATAATCTGAAAGTTCATTCAGAGGTGAGGGCAGCAGCCTCTAGCAGACAGCGAGGTTAACAGGAGGTCACCTGCTCCCCCCCCCTTTCTGGTCTTCTCCTCTACAATGTGTAAACAAAAGGGAAATGTAACTTCCAATGAACCTGGCATATGTTGTGCTCACACTAATCTTGGCCCAGCCAACTGTAAACAGTCCAATCTCCTGTGACTGAGCCTTTCCACCCATTATTTGCCTGTTAGAGATGAAGAAGCACTACAAGAGATTGTAGACCAGTGCTACGTGAGCCAGCTCCTGGAAACAACCTTAGGAAAGCAGGGTTAGCACCAGAGGTGAATGATGTTTGCTGCCAGGCACTCAGAGCTGGGCCAGGATACCAACCTTCTATGGTGCTCTCAGTCCCAAGTCAGCAGTCCTCACTGAGCTCCTTCACTCCCTACCACAGAGCTAACAAGCAAAGACAAAAATGGACATGCCCTCAAATTGCTCACAGTTGAGCAGCGAAAGTATCTGTGATATAACTGAAACAGGAGAATGGACAGGAGCTGTGCTGGCATCAGAAAGAGCTGAAGACAGTGTCTGCACAGGATACAGGAACTGCCTTCACTGCAAGTTCATCCATTGGGCAGAACACTGTAGTTCAACCAGCTCGGCCAAGAGAATTCTAAGAAGTATATAGAGGCAGTTTTTAATACCCAAGGTTAGGAGTATGCAACAGCTGACCCTGAACAGCCTAAAGAAAAAAATAGGGGTGTAGAAAACTCTCACTTATCATCAGCCCTGTGTCCGGAAGACCAGAGCTGCTAGGCCAGAACTAATCTATATGGGGAGAGACTTCTGCTGTACTTCAGGTCTAACTTCTTGCAAATGGGTACTCCCAGACTAGACTAGATGAAGGTTCAGCAAATTGTCCTGGGCAGGTATATTAGTCAGCGTTTCTGTTGCTGTGATGAAACATTATGACCAACAGCAAGCTGTGGAGGAAAGGGTTTATTTGGCTTACACTTCCACATCGTAGTCCATCACCAAAGGAAGTCGGGGCAAGAACTCAAACAGGACAGGCACCTGGAAGGAAGACATGATGCAGAGGCCATGGAGGAGTGCTGTTTACTGTCTCACTTCCCATGGTGTGCTCAGCCTACTTTCTTATAGAACCCGGGACCACCAGCCCAGGGATAGCACCACCCACAAAGGTCTGGTCCCTCTCTGCTTGATCACTAATCAAGAAAATGCCCTACAGCCGCATGTTATGGAGGCATTTTCTCAATTCATATTCCTTTCTTTCAGATAACTCCAGCTTGCATTAAGTTAGCGTAAAACTAGTTGGCACAGCAAGTATTTATCTTGAGTTAGTCTCTAGAACTCCTTGCTCATTAGCAGCTATGCATAAAGTATAGAGTTTCATCATTTAGCTGTTGCTGATGGTAAAGGAAGTCAAAAGTACTGAGCATTTAAAAAGGCACACCCTTTAGCTGTAAAATCTCCTTGGTATTATGTTTGGTACCTCTCTGGGATCAGAAAATAGAAAACACACACACACACTTTCCTAAACTCCCATGGGTCTAGATCTGTGTACAGGTAGAAGCAGAGAAAAATAGACTGATAAGAGGGTTTTTAAGTCTTCCAAAGGAGACTAGGCCAAAGAAGTAGCTAGTAATTTCAGATAGACTATTGTACCAGCAAATGAAATGGGTCCCAGAGACTGGAAGAAGGTTTTTCAAGATCTCTTCAAAGTATGAAGGATCTGACAGGAGATAGGAAAAGAAGTCTTTCTAAATCAGAAAAAGTATAAGTAAGGTGTGGGGAATGCTGCTATCTTCAGTGTCTGTACTGTCATCTTTGCTGATGCAGGCTGACATTTGCTAGATGGCAGGCTCTATGGAGCACTTCATCAAGCCAAGTTATTTCCACTTTAAAGAAGTTGGTAATAGGTCCCAGAGCACATGAATTATGAAAAAGTATTAGAGGCATGAGCTAACTGCAGCCCCTAGACAGAGTGTCAGAGATGGCCTCAGAACAGCTTTGCAGCATAGCATAAGGGAAGGCTTCATGGCCACCTGAACACCCTCTATCTCCAACTCAGAGTTGTGAATCATGTAGGGACAGGAATTGAAAAGCTAATGCAGAAACTTAGGTAAAGATAACATCTTCAAGTCAGAATCATGAACTGTCATAATATGGAAAGGACTAGACAAAGGGACTAACTAGAATAAGGTGGTCATTTTCCAGTTTTGTCTTGGTCTGTACTTTGTGTTGACTTTCTTGTAGATATGAGAGAGAACACAGGTGAAAGTGTAGACTGTTCATCCTTATACTCTCTAAACTTGGGATGCTCTCTTAAAACCCCTATACTGATGACCTAGCACTTGCTGAAGTCCTTCCTTGATGGAACTCAATTCCCAGGAACAAGTCATGTGACAAATGGTAATCTTCAGAGTGTCCAGATGGCTCTGGTCCAAAGAACATGGACAGGATGGGAAAGGGAGTTGTAGCCTGGGTGAGTGCCAGGGGCTTGATTTGCTGTTACATTGAAGCAAAAGTCAAAGAGGTTCCTGTCCCTGTTAAGTTCACAGAGGGCAGCGGGACCTTTGATTAATAATGACACCCCTGTGGTGGCTATGCTGACAACTGATAGCCAACATTCAAGTGTGCTTTCACTTACTGTACCTCTTTTCAGATCCTAATTTGATGGGGACAGGTTTGTTTTTTTTTTATTGGATATTTTCTTTATTTACCTTTCTAATCTTTTCCCCTTTCCAGGTCTCCCCTTCAGAAACCCCCATCCCATCCTCCCTCCCCCTGCCTCTATGAGGGTGCTCACCCACCCACCCATCCACTCCGGTCTTCCTACCCTGGCATTCCCTTACATTGGTACATCAAACATCCTCAGGCTCAAGGGCCTCTCCTCCCACTGATATCCAACAAGGCCATCCTTGGGGGACAGGTTTTAACAGAAATTCATCAATTTTATGATTCAGAAAACCCTAGTGACTTAATGAACCTCCATAACAGGCCATGCTCTAATGAGGAAATAATAAATATACCGATAAAATGCTGGATCAAGATCATCATACCTTCAAAAAGTATACATGCTTACTGCTCCAATCACATAAGAAGATAGATTCAGTTCATGCGTACAGATTTCTTCTCAGACTTCTGAGAACAAGTGATTTAAAACTCTCCCATTCCAAGTTTCTTCTTTCTCCTAATGTCTCCTACCCAGCTCAGTTGCCGCCTAACAGGCATGTTGCTCCTAGGAGAACTTCAGAGGCAATATAGTTAAAGAAGGGAGCCCTGAGAGCAGAGCTTATCCTGTCATGCCACCTGAGCCTTCCATTCCTTAGAAGAGTCTTTGAAAATGGATTCAATCCTAAGGATTCTAAAGTGAGAATATAACCCTGGCTTCGTCCTACAGAGGAGGGATGGCTTGTGTGCATCTTCATTCTGGTTAGCACAGGCTACCCCACTGGGTCTTTAGTGTGTGCTTCTGTGTGTTCTCTTCCAAGGATAGAAAGGCCCTTTCAGTCATCTCCCTAAGGTCTAGGTCTGGACTAATACCTGCATGTTCTCTGTGTCACTTGCTATGAATCAAGTTCAGGAGTTGCTTACAACACTGGCCTGACATTTTTACATCATACAGTGTGGTGACAGTCTTCTTACCACACTCAGCTAACCTGCTATTTGCCCTGAGTGCCAGCAGACATTAATTACTTCCCCTTGCCACTCAGAACACACTTGGGCAACTATTCACCAGAAACAAGCTGAGAAATATAGTGTAGTGTGTTTTGATATTCTTATATTTTGGAGAGTACTATTTAACAGTTTAAATGAATAAACAAATTTGGACTGCTCAAAATGGATAGGTCTAGAAAATATAAGAATGGATAAAAAGGTAACTTGTGGAAAGTTACAGTGTGGGATGTTTGTGTGTGTGTGTGTGTGTGTGTGTGTGTGTGTGTGTGTGTGTGTATGTACACGTGTACGGGCATGATATAAGAATCCATAGCAGATGCTAAGTAGTCATGAAAACATGTGGTATGAGGACGTAGAGATGGGCTACTCTCACTTTTCCTCCATGCTTATGTAGAGTAGACAAACTATTAGCATTTATTTATTCTCTAAGGGCAACATAGATTTTGTGCACTTTTTGTATTTTGGGTTTTTTGAGACAAGAGTCTTGCTATGTGTAGTCAGTGTTGGCTTTGAACTAAGAACCACAAATGTTAGTATTATAGGCATGAGCCTCAACACTCAGCATACTTATTTATTACTTAATTTTAAAACAGCAAGTAAAATTCCCTGTCATTCTCTGTCACCTCTCTAGGTATCTGATATATCTATATGTAGAAGATAGATAGATAGATAGATAGATAGATAGATAGATAGATAGATAGATAGATAGAAATCATGTTCTTAAGTATTTCAGTTCTCTACCAGTTGTTTAAGCTGTAATTTTTAGACAGAAAGGTTAAGCAAAATAAGGGCTTGGGCTGTGGTTGTAGCTCAGTCACAGTGACTTTCTGGAGGGAAGGACGAGAAGGAATGGCACACTTCTTGCTGCTCTGCATAAGTACCATCCAGTCATTTGTTTCCTAGAGGGGCTTATTAGTTTTAGAAACTTAGAGGTGGAAGAGAGTCTGTGTACTTTGTCAGTGAAAGTAGATTCTAGAAGAATCCTCATCAGCAAGGGTACTTGCAAAAAATAGGCCCAGGGCTACAGTGCTGGTCTTCTGCATTACAGTCAGAAGCTATAGGGTGGTATCTAAAACTAGCAAAGGAATGTAAGAGGTCCAGAGTAGGTTGACTAATCAAGAGACCAGTAGTATGGAGCAAACTGAGAGCATCCTGAGTGTTCTAAGCATGGCAGACAAAATTCTCCTCAAAGGACAATTCAGGTAAATGATGTGATCATTTCTGGCATGACAGTTTTCAAAAGAGATTCTTAGAAATAAAGGAAGAACAGCTACGGTGATAGGGAAAGAGGCCATTTGTTCCACAAACAAGATAATTCCAAAGACATCACTTTCTGCTAGACTGCCATCAGTCACTAAATCTGCCACAGAGTCCTGCCCTCACCTATGAGAATTCAATGAACAAAGACAAAAAGAGAATCAAAGGTGTTTCCCTTCACTTCCTCCACCCTCCCACACACATGTACATGTGTCACATGTGTGCATACACAGACACACCCACAAAAGGATCTTTCAGAAAATTGGACCACTTAGCCAAGGTATTTTGTAAACACTGACCTACTCGGTATGCTGTGTACAGTGCCTTTGAGCTACTTGGGGGTGAATATAGTACTGAGCTAAGTAGTATGGAAATCTAACCATCTAAGTCAGTTAGTTGCCCAGTAGAATCTTTGGAAAGTCTGAGTTGACATTCCTGCCTCCCCTGGGAGTGGCTCAATACAGCTGCCTTGTTGTTCTTACTTACTAAAGCCTACTAGCTAGATTAGAGAAGGACCCTTGGTTCTACAGTTTAAACTCACCCTATGCCCCTGCACTCTCCATGTGTGAGCTTCCATTGTTTCCTGGGACTTCATTGGTTATCTGCTCTGTTCTAGGCACCTCTCAAATCCCAGCTCTTGCAGAGACTGGGCAAGCCTGGCATCTCTCTAGCTCTTAGCACATCCTAGAAGCCAGCTCAGTATCAAGACTTAAATACATACTTCCCTCACTAATTGTTAGCCATCTGATTCCTTTGTTGTTAACTAGTGAGTTACACTATGTGCTAGCCATATCAGAAGCAAAAGATGGACAGAAAAGAACTCAGAGGTTATTGTCTACTTTTCTGGAATGCAAACAGTTATGGGACAGGGAGGAACCTTAGCCATTGTTATCTTTTTCCTCCCAGATGTAAGTTGCATTATAAAAGGGTGTCACTTGGAGTTAGAAACTTTTAAATTAAAGATGACACCCTCTATTTACTAAATTAATGATCTTGGGTGGGTCACTTAACTCTCTTATTGACATCTATAAAATGGGTTATTGCTGACTGTCACAGAATTGTTGAAAGACTCTAATAAAATCATCTATGTAAGCATGTACCACTGCACCAATGCTCTGTAGGATCTCAGTAGACAGGCAGAACTGTCTCTCTGCTGATGGTCTAACTAGACATAGCCTGAGAAGTCTTGTACTTAATGGTCCTTGCCAGAAGGGTTGGGGAGCAATATAGGGCACACCCCTATTTTTGGACATCAGCAGCCCAGCAGGTGGGTAGGAGGAAAGACAGGTGATACTCTTAACACTCAATATTTAGCCTTGCTAAAGAGGGCTGCAGAGCTAGGCATGAGAAGGTACCTGGTAGTACTGTCTCCTCTCTGGGCTATGTTGTTGAGAACTGTTTAGAAGCTTCATACTGCTGACCCAGGAAGGATAAGGGGGTGTGACATTGTTGGAGGAGGTGTGTCACTGGGCCTGGGCTTCGAAATTTCAAAACCCAGTTAGCTTGCTCTCTGTCTGCCTCATCCTTGTGATCAAGTTGTAAGCTTTCAATTGCTGCTCCAGCACCATGTCTGCCTGCCTGCTTCATTGTTCCCCACTATGATGGTCATAGACTCACCCTCTGAACTATAATCCCCAATAAACTCTTTTTCTATAAGTTGCCCTTGTCACATTGTCTTATCATGACAATAGATAAGTAACTAAAACAGCGTGAATACCATAGCACTCGTGTGGAAGACAGGGGACAACTTTGGGTGTCAGTTCTTACCTTCCACCTTGCTGCTCGTTAATGTGCACCAAGTTTCTAAGGATTCTCCCGTCTCCACCTCCTGTTTCAGTGCACCCAGGTTTACATGGGTTATAAGGATACAAACTCAGGTCCTCATGCTTTCATGGCAAGACTCTTACCCACTGAGCTATCACCCTGACTCATCAATCCATGTTTAATCCTTCACAGGTTTCATTTCTGTTTATTAAATGGCAGTGATACCTATGAGTGTTGGCTTTTCTGAGCATTAAGTACCAGAAGTAAGCAAGATACATACCTAGCACTTGCCATGTGGTAGATGTTCCCATTATCAGGTCTTTCTGCTCCTCCTACTTCTGTTCCTTGGCTTCTATTAGTCATTTTGCTTACAATTCTCTGTTTTCTTCCCTTTAATCTGACAGAATGGAACTGTCAATCTCCTGAGTTCTTATTCTTTCTCACTGGGAATTTCACATACAGAACTTGATGACTGGGTGTCACCTTTGACTCTCAAGGGCAGGTGCTAGGCTAGTTAGAACTTTTTAGCAAGTTGTTTTACCACCTGTTTCCAAAGTGAGCTTGAGGAAATATGAACACACAGATATAATTAAATTATATTTAATTTAAAATAATAATTAGTAACTAAAATATAATTAGCAACTATAATTAAAAGGAAGAGAAAATGTCTTAACTCTATAAGGATAACATTCTAGCGTTCCCAGGAAGTAATGCTAATATACTGCAGGTGTGAGGGGAAGATTCCTTGTGAAACTGGAGTTTTCAGAGGAGCGACAAAGAGCATCTCTTGGATCTTTTATCAGTCTATTGATTAGTTCCAGCTTTTGGCAGTGAAATTCCAAATTCAGTTTTATTCGGCTCTACCTCCTCAAATGAGAAAACAAAAGGTTGCAGAAGCTAGCAATACTAGCCTCTGGCCAAACCCAACTATATTTCCTGGGCTATATTTATTCTCAGCTTACCAGTGTGTAAGAGCATTCTCTACTTTACTGTCTTTTAGTATTAGGCAGGTGTTCTTAGGCCTAGAGAAAGTGCCTGGGCTGGGATTTGTAATTGTAACCCACAGAAGGTCTACAACTTTTTCTTAATTTACACATCTACAAAAAGGACCAAAGCCATTCATTATGACTATATGATAGTTTTCATGCTTGTTTTGTTTTGTTTTGTTTCTTGAGACAGGATCTTATTATATAACCCAGCCTGTCCTGTAACCCACTGTGTAACCCATACTAGCCTTGAACTCATGGTCCCCACTTTTTCAGCCACCAAAGTGTTGAGATTGCAGGTATACTCCAAAAGACACGGTTATAATAGTTTTCCTTGTATATTCTAGCCAGTTTCTCCAAACTTTTCATTGAGCATCACTATTAGTAAAATAAAATTCAAAGATTTGCCTTCAATGTATATTTTTATTTATGACAATTTATAAATCAACTATAGACATGAATAAATACAAAAAGATATCCTAATCCACATCTTACTCCCCACTGCAGTTTGATATAGAGCATTATCATCACCTTTATAGACCTCTGTGTATATGTGCATACATTATATGTGTGTGTGCATATTTACTTGCATATGCATACTTGCTAATTAATATTTCAAGGCTAAAAAGAGTTCATCACTCATAGCTCTGAGGATAACTCATATTTTAAATATATTTTCTGATCATTTTAATTGTAAGGGCTGTTTGTCACATCCAGTGGATTTTACTTTCTAAAGTAGGTGATAACAGAGTTTGTATTGTGGTTAAAACTGTTGAATTCTGCCATTGTTTTGGTGCTTGTTTATACTTACACTGTTGAAACACTTCTATCTATGGTCCCTTTACAGAGATGCTCCTAAATCTGCTCGGTTTTGTTTGGGGAATGTGTGATAGCTGAGTTAACAACTCAGTAATGGAGTCCCTAACCCAAACAATAGTATACTGGCAAGGCCCTGCCTTTGTCCCCTCCGAAAAATGAGACACAGCCACTGGGCAGCATCACTAGGAGTGTTTGGTACTAGGTTCTCTCCAGAAGCTCCTGTGGGCCCCAGCTAGAGACAGCTGTGAGGGCACTTTCAGCCTATCTATCTTTCCCTTGCTCTGCCAAGGTAGCCTTAGAAGGGAAGGGCCTAGAGAGGCAAACTAGAAACAAACATCTATCATTGAAGTAAATAAATATTTCTGGACATATTATTTTCTTTCAGGAGAAAGTGCTGTTGCTTAGTTGCCACTAAGACAGAGCTTCCTGATGCGTACATGCAAGTGGTAGGGATATGGGAACAGTAAGAAACCAGCCACACACCCATGACTCGCGGTTTCCCTTTCCTCTTCCTGCTGAGGGAAAAGGGGGTGTGGTAGACCCTTCTAGAAGCTCCTGGAGCCAGCTTGCAGCATGGCCATGGTTGCAAGGTTTGAGTAGAGATCCCAGGAGGGTTCTCTAGTCCTAGTTTTGTCACCTGTGGAAAATCCAGAAGCCTCCTCTGGGTTGCTGTGAGCCCCTGTGTATTGTCCATCTTGGTGCCTCCTGGGCTTCTGTTTCTGCAGTAAGCTTGCAGCTATCTAGTTGTGCTTTGATACATGCAGAGAGAGGAAGAAGAGAGGCTGGCCAGCCTGCCAGCCTTTACTCAAGCATCGGGAGGGAACCAGAGATCTGTCTAAACTAGACAGCAACAGCTTTGAAAAACCTCCTTACTCAGTATCCAGGTCTCCATAGTTGCCCAGGACCATTAGCAATGTCTTTTAACCCTTCACATACATACTCATTAAATTGCCTCTCTTCCAGATCTGCCTCTTAACCAGCAGCCTAAATTTCTCCTCCTTTCTCTGCAGGTGCTTCTGTATCTTGAGGGGCTTGCCCAAACAGAAAATCTCCAATCTCCTGAAGCACTTCTCTCCTAAAGGAATTCCCGTGCCCATTGCTAGAATCATGGAGTTCTTACCTCCTCCTTGTGATTAAGTGCCTTGTCTTGCTTTCTTTTCTTTAATTTAATATATATGAGAGATATCACATCTTGAGAGACAAAACACACACACACACACACACACACACACAAACTGCCCTTCTTGACCTGGATCTAAACTAGACTTCCCTGAAAAGTCCAAGACTTCCCTGAAAAGTCCAAGAGTACAGCTTTAAGCTTTCCTAGCATGTGGTAGCATTTGTCATAGCTACTGACCTCAACTGTTACTATACAAAAACAGCCATAGATAAGACGTTAGCTAGTAAACACTAAACTTCCAATAAAACTTTATTTTTAAAAAGGGGGTGGGGGTAGTGATTATAGTTTTCCATCTGCCCTAGAAAATATCAGGGAGCATTCTTGGGGAAAAAAAAAAAAAAACAAGTAGAGAGGCTGCCAGCTGAAACTCAGTGCCCTTAACATCAGGTCATTTGTCCCTTGCTTTCTTTCTCCTAGTTATTTCCAAAGTACTCTTAAGAGATAGCCTTGTCAGCTTCCTTGCCTGGCATCCCCTCACCCTGCCAATCCCCACATGTCTGGCTTGGGTCTCAAAGCCCTTCTTATGCACTGTGCCATCTTCTTAAAGTATCTTAGTGTGCATCGCTCTGCATCTGCTCATTTACCAGCCTCAGTTCAAGACTAGACATGGCATCTCATCATCTTCTGTGCAGTACCCAGAGGTGCCTGTTACATTGTTGGCAGTATGTTTGTTAAAGTCATTTGTTCCTCTTCTGACATTTGCCCAGATGTCTGTATCAGGAAACATTTCTGAGGTCATGCAGGAGGCAAGCCAAAGCTGTTCTTTGAATTGTATGGCTAAGGGCATGGGGTCAGGGGAAATCCTGGCAATAAACACAGATGGGTCATGGTCAGGTCTTCTGTTCAGCAGTTTCTCTGCCGTCTCTCTCTTGGTCTACACTCAGCTGTTGATAGAAGCTTTATCTGTTGTCAAACTCTCAGTTGGGGAACCCTGAGCCTGTATTTGTTCTTACTATGCCCTGCTGCCTCCTGAAAAGTACCTGTATGTCATAGATAAAGAAAAATGTCTTACGATGATGTGATGAGTTTATCCTGTCAGGCTGTCAGTGAGCAAGGGACTCCTGCCTAGTGTTTGAATGGTCCTGCTCCTTTCCATAAGGAAACTACTTACAGAAGATACAGCATATTTAGAATTTTGTGGGTTTATATAAATATATTGAAAAACATGCTACCATTATAATCTTGTACTCTATCCTGTGTAGCATGAAGAATTCTTTTGAATGTTTATAAGGTACACATCACATCCTGGGAGAGGAAGTTCATAGCTGAAGAATTAGCAAGGAAGGCAGAAAGTATCCAACAATCCTCGTTTTCTGTGGATTGGCATAGTAACTAGCTGAGTCCAGAAGTGGTCACAGGCTGTACCCTCTACCAGGCTTTCTGTGTAGTTCTTTCTGCCCAAGAAGTAGACAGGTACCCAGAGAGCTTGATTCAATACTAGATTGTAAAGCTTCATATGAGAAAGAGGAAAGCGTGAGAAAACACATCTGCTTGTTTGTTCAAAAACAGAAGTACAATAAAATGAGCTGTGCTACCTGCAGAGGTAGATGGGAAAGGAGCAGAGAGAAATGGAGAGTGGGTGAGCCTACACTAATAGCTCCAGAATGATGACAGTAGTGGATTGTGTGAGCAGAGATGCCTCACTTCTGTGCTTCCTTCATGGCTTTCACATCTAGAACTATGGCTTTATTGCATATGCCACAAAGTGAACAATTGAAGTTAAGCAGAATGTAAGTGAGTGCAGACATAGCAGAAGAAGGACAACCCAGATGAAAGCCATCACAGCAAATGCTGAAAGAAAAACTTATCTCAGTGACTGCAAACCACCAAGGGCTAAAAGCAAGTGCCATGTCCAAGCTTTGGGCTCTAGTTGATAAACCTGTGTCTGACAGTGGTGTGTGTTAGAAACTCTGAAAACACTTTATGCTAGAATTGAAGGAATAAGCCGACTACTGTAATGACCTTTTAGAAAAAGAAGTAATCAGTTGAGAAAGGAGAAAGGAGGACAAGACTAGAATGGATCTGAGTGATATATAGGACTTGGAGGCCTCAGTGTGGACTTGTGGCCTTGTTACATTTATGCACCCAAGAGTAAAGCAGTACGAGTAGGTACACACATGCTTTCTTTAGCTCTGTTACCAAAGAGGCTTTTAGTAAAGCATCTGCCAGCAGAAAAAAAAAGAAAGAAAGAAAGTGTACCCTGTGCAGATCTTAGCTTCTAAATAACATTTTTCTTAAGAAAGCACCAAAGCACCTCAGATAAGAGATTGATTTAAGGTCCCAGGCCACGAGAGATAGAAGGTGAGCTTGGAACATCTTGGAGAACCTGAAAGGAAGTATTCAAAATAGAAAAGAGTCAAGTCAAAAATATAGAGACCAGTGCCAAAGAATCCCTAGTAGCTGCCTAATAACAGGCAACAAAATAATGACTATAATGGATTATATCCTGCCATAGTAAGTACACAGAAGGTCATACTGATATGTGTGATTAGATAAACAGTAGGGAGAAACAATGCTTTTTCTCACAGAAGATTTGGAATTAATAGCTTGGAAGGGAGTAGAACAAGTAGAAGGTCCTATGGGCAGACACTACAATAAATATTGTCACAGGCAAAATCTGCTCAACAATGACAGGCCAAAGCCTGGGGAGAACCTGAAGGTTTACATAGTTTGAAACAATATCTCCCTCAAGAAATCTGTTAATTATAGAGAGAGAAATAATGATGCTACCATTGAAATACCTTTCACTTTTGTATGACCTGAACCAAGCAGTCAAGGTTAATATTAACATCACTGGTAAGCAGGGCCATGAGAATCAGATCTGTCTGATTTGCTACATTAAAAACAATGGAATGGGGGTTGTCTAGATGGCTCAGTGGGAAAGTGACTTGGACCTACAGAAGCTGCATAGTAGAAGAAAGCCAAGTCTCACAAGTTGTTCTCTGACTTTCACACAGTGTTTGGCATGTTCATACACAAAACAAACAAATGTAAACTTTTAAAAATAACACAATAAAATTACTGTGATTGTTTTGCAAAAGAAAAACTTATAACTTATAACTCAATCCAGGAAGATATGATGTCACTTGTGTGGAATTCTAGTTGGAAATACATATTGTAGATGTGAGAGGGCATCTGACAAAACAAACATGAAGGGACAGTGGAGATGAGGGACTTCAGTTTTCAAAAATGTCAATATCATATAAGAAAAGGACTGTGGCAATACCTCGCCTGGGCATATATCCAGAAGATGTTCCAACGGGTAATAAGGACACATGCTCCACTATGTTCATAGCAGCCTTATTTATAACAGCCAGAAGCTGGAAAGAACCCAGATGTCCCTCAACAGAGGAATGGATACAGAAAATGTGGTACATTTACACAATGGAGTATTACTCTGCTATTAAAAACAATGAATTTATGAAATTCTTGGGCAAATGGATGTATCTGGGAGATATCATCTTTAGTGAGGTAACCCAATCACAAAAGAAGTCACTAGATATACACTCACTGATAAGTGGATATTAGCACAGAATTTTAGAATAACCAAGATACAATTTGCAAAACACAAGAAAATCAAGAAGAAGGAAGACCAGCATGTGGATACTTCATTCCTCCTTAGAATAGGGAACAAAATACCCAGTGCCTGGCAAATACAGAAGTGGATGCTCCCAGTCACCTATTGGATGGAACACAGGGCCCCCAATGGAGGAGCTAGAGAAAGTACCCAAGGAGCTGAAGGGGTCTGCAATCCTATAAGAAGAACAACAATATGAACTAACCAGAACCCCCAGAGCTTGTGTCTCTAGCTGCGTATATAGCAGAAGATGGCTTAGTTGGCCATCATTGGGAAGAGAGGCCCCTTGGTATTGCAAACTTTATATGCCCCAATACAGGGGAATGCCAGGGCCAAGAAGTGGAAGTAGGTGGGTAAGGGAGCAGCGTGGAGGGGGGAGGGTATAGGGAACTTTTGGGATAGCATTTGAAATGTAAATTAAGAAAATATCTAATAAAAAATCAAACAAACAAACAAACAAACAAACAAAGGGTATGGAAAAAGTCTAGATGAAAGTCAACTGAAAAGCTATTAGATAAATGTACTGCCTGATCCCAAACTGTCAAGGACAGTGACTTAACAGCTGTAAGGCTGTCAAGGACATTGGCAAGTCTACAAAATGAGAATATAGGGAACCCAGTGCTGACTGAGTGTGGTTGAAGTTGCATTGTGGCCTTAGGCAGCACCTCCTCATTTGTTCATTGTTGGATTCTGAGCTCTTTAGTAAGTAGAGCTTGGTGCACAGAAGACTCGTGATAAGCATTTTTCAAATTAGTCAGTGGGTTAGTACTATGGACCCTGCATCTGAGATCAGTCCAGAATAGTGTCCCACAGGCTGGCCCTTGAGGCTCACTGCTAGTATGGCGTCTCAGCAATGAACTTGTGCTTATGGTGGAAATTACTCTATCATTTGACATGTACTTAGTTGTAGTGTGGCCTGCAGCTGTTCTTACCTTTATTACATGTCCATTTCTGAATTTCAGGAGTTAGCTGGTAGTAAAGAATAATAGGATTTCTGAGGTCCTGATTTCCCTTGTCTGTTTGTTTAACCCTTGGTATGGGGATTGGGGTATTTTTCAGCTATTGGACCTCTTTATTCAGTGGGATTGGTCCACATACCTTGCTGACTATGGACAGCCCAACTGCAAGTATCTCCGGGTGAACCCTGTGACAGCTCTGACCCTGCTTGAGAAGTGAGTATCCAATCTTGTACTCTGTGTAGGAGGTGGGTAGTGGAGTAAGGGGTACTATACAAGACCATCTTCTTGTTTCCAGTGCTGTCAGCCATCTTGACCATTGTACTTGGCAGTCCGTCATAATTCTTACTTAGGTCTAGCAAGTTATAAGTACAGATCACAATGGAATTCTGTATTGCTTTGTAGCCTAATTAGATAAAATGTCTTTACCTAAGGAAGACAAGATGTAAGATGACTTAGTTGGCTCAGGCCAACATGATAAGCAGAGGAGTGTGTCCCAGCCTTTGTGGCTTAATGATATGTTGAACACGGTGCCTCAGAAATGTGGTTTAATTGAACTAGATTATGCAGCACCACACATCTTAAAGCTAGCCAACATGTCACCCAGGTGTCAGTATATACTGCAACCTGGCTCTGGTTGAGAACTGCCAGGCCATAAACCAAGACCCGTGTTAAAGAGGTTTTTAAAGCAAATTAGACTGACTAGTCAAAAGATACCTGTATCAAGGCAGGGCGGAAAGCTCTTGTGTATGGACAGCCAGGCATGCTCCAACCCTAGAAAGACAAGGGCTGGAGTCCAGAATGTCAGAATAGATCATTTGGGAGAAAAAAAAAATGAATGAAGGTGTAATATCTTTCTTACTAGGGGTGGGGGATTGGAGAGTGCACCAGATGTGAGGGGAAGCAAAGAGTAGGCAAGAGTAGGATATTGGGCTCTGTGTGTGAAGCCAAGCAATATGCTGAAAATTGATGTTTTCATGTTAACTTTCTCCCATGGTTCTCTCTCCCAATGATTTTCTTTTCTAGGATATCTAGAGAGTAAGTATATTGTTCACTTAGGAATTTTTCATCAGTTTGAGGCAAGTCCTTCCCATTTCCCATCAGTGATGCCAATAACTAAACTAAAATCCTGATCCTGTGAGTGGTCTCTACCCTGACAAACTAATCTCCTAAACTAGCCTGATAGCACCCAGTAAGCACTTCCCCTTTCTTTCTTTGGTCATTACAGAGCTTTGGTTTACCAATTCATTTTGGGGTGGGAGTAATGGCAGGGCTTTTCCATCAGCACTGGGGAAAGGATCTCTTCCATTCAGCTTTCTGGCATGCTTGGTACTCTTATTGGCACAGAGTCTGCAGTTCAGCCCTGACAGAAAAGCTGCTAAGTAATTCCCAGTTCCTGGAGACAAGGCTTATGACTTCAGGGTCTAGAACCCACATATCCCATGAGGAGTCCTCATCAGAGGCAAACCATGTCCAGAGTTCTCATGACTCAGTAGAAATGGGGAGACAGTCCAGAGTTTGGCCTGATGCTCAGTCATGTCTCTTGGGATCCTGTATTCTTCCTTAGGTATAGCAGTTGGTAATGTCTCGCCATTTTCACCTAGCATGCAACAAAGCTGTGTGCTAAGTCCTAGCCATCAGTGGACTTGAACTCTTTAGCTCCAAAATTGGAAGGCAAAGGCTCCCCAGGTCACTGAAATCTACATCTTCCAGCCTCAGATGAGTTCCTTCTCTCCTCTGACCTGGTTCTGCTTCCCCAGAGGCAGCTGCTCCCCATGCCTGCTAGTCTCTCTTTCTAAATCTGGCTCTTCCTAGTAAGGCAAAACAGAAGAGCCCATATCACTGCCAGTACTATCTAGGAAAAGGCAAAGTCACGGAAAGGTGGACTGCCTAAAGGAGGAGAGAATGATAGACTTTCAGGAGATAGGAAAGGGGAGGAGTCACTTTAAGTTTTGACCATTCCTAGATACAAACCATCATGTCACTGTCAGCTTTCATGGCACCTGAGAGCATGATTCCAACCAAAGGCTTCGGTGGCCAAGAACTATTTGTCTCTCGGTTTTTCTCTTTCTCCTGTAGAGTGCAGGATCCTCCTCTGGAGCTACAGGCCATCTCTAGACACACATTTCAGTGCTGCTGCAGGAAATTATAACATCAGTCAAACCAAATGTCCTGCAAATGTAGAAAGGGCTTCTCTGTTTCCTCTTTCCTGTTGGTTTTAAGTTATTTGGATTAATAGCTTATCCAGCAAAAGGAAGAGGATTCCTTCAGAATAATCTAAAACCCTGCCAGTTTCACAAACATAATTGTGCAACTAGTGTTTAAAATAGCAGGCTGTGCTCACGAGGGCTGTAAGGACCACTGTGCTCTCTTTCCAACCCAATCAGGTCATTTGCCCTCCTTCCTAGCCTAGAGCAGGCTTCCAAGTATGGACAGGAATTCAGTGCTGGATGGAAAACTCCAACCTGAAAGAATTACTCTGAAAAAAGTCACAGTTAGCTTTGGCTGTCACTGTCAGAGAGTGAGACAGCTGTGTTTCCTTGCCACTCAGAATGCCCGTATACACTATATGCATTCCAGTGGATATATAAACATAGATGAACTCACACTGGGCCTAGTGTGTAGCATAAAAGATGTAAATTGCATTTGTGGGACCCCCTATCTTTTGATTCAGTCTCCAAATATACCCCTCTTCAAAAACCTGCCCACAAAGGAGGAAAAAAGGCCCAGGATTGGCCAAAGACCTTTGGAAAGTATGCCTGGAAGTAACTTAGACCTCTGGCCTTTCTCCCTGTAGCCCTAAGAACAGGGAAGTCAAGAAGCCAGTTCAGTACTAAGAACAAAGGTGCCAGCCAACTCACTTCACTCATGCAAATCAGGGTATAGAGGCTAGGCCAGAGTAAGCCATTAGCAATGGATTACAGGCCCTCTACAGAGAACAGCATAGTCAAGGCTCTATCACCAGTGCCTTGGCTGAACCTAGAGACTGCAGTAATGTCAATCTGGTCTAACTTTCTTTTACCCTGCCATCCTGGTAGGGCCATCCACCTGACAGAGTCGTCTATCTTCATTGTTTCTGCTCCATGAGTGTCACCTGTAGAGCTTTAGCGGGACCATAACACAGATCTGAGATTGTATAGGACCATTGAGAGCTCAGGCTGTCTCTCACACAAAGTTGGCTTTGTTAACTGAGAGGCTGGCCATCCCTTGAGAACCTGCTTCCCTCAGCACTTTGTCCACCTGGCCGTTGTACTGCTTTGCATCCATAACCCTGAAACAAATCAGGAGACCAATACTTCATTTTTTCAGGGGCAAGAAAAAGTGACCAGATAGAGTCAGTGGCTCTCACAGTCTCTTGCAGTTAATTTCAAGGCAATATTTTTCTGTCTCACAGTCCAGATTACATCTCTTAGATCCCAACAGACTTATGAAATAAGTGTACCCCAGACATTTTTAGACTGGACAGTAGAGTTGTGCCATGTCTCAAACATTTATAAGGGAGCTCATCTGAAGATATAAGAGTGGGTCAGGTGCGGGAGGTGTGAGGATAAAGACCCTCCAAAGCCAGCTCTTGACCAAAGGCAACTGTTGTCAGGAAGGTGATGGGTGCCCGAAAGACAGGTCCATAATGAGTAGGTAGCTGGCTGGGTAATGGTTAAGATACATCTTGCCATCTTCCTACTTCCTGCTTGTCCTTTGTCTGGACTATCTCAAATACCTTGCCATCTTTCTCTCCTTCTCTGTTTAGGATGAAAGATACTAGCCGCAAGAATAACATGTTTGCACAGTTCCGGAAAAATGAGCGAGATAAGCAGAAACTGATTGACACTGTGGCCAAGCAGCTCCGAGGACTCATCAGCAGCCACCACTCCTGAATGTTGGCCTTGGGCTCACAGAGGCCACTTGCCGTAGCCAGTGGTCCAGGATCTCCCCTGGGCTGGCCCTGCATTTGTGCATTCTTCCTCAAAGAGAGCATATGTATTTTTTTATTAACCCCTGTACAGTTTTCACATAACCTTTCCCTATAGTAAGAGAGGCACAAGAGTAAGCAAGAACCAGGGCTTAAGGGAAGTTACTGCCACGCTTTCCCGGGAAAGCTGCACTGTTGGTGCCCACATGGTGAGCCACCTCTTATCCAGTGCTCCACGAATTTAGTAGGTGCCTAGCACTGGGAGTTGAGATGAGAAAGTAAAAGGATAATAATATATATCCTGTTTGCTCTCAAGTATTTGCTTAAGTACATAAGTAGAGCCTGGCAGACATGCCTATGTAGTGTGCCAAAGCCAGCCTCAGTTTAGGATATCTATCTGCCTTGCTGATTGAATAATTGGATCATGAGAGTGTGGCATGTGGCAAGGTGACAGTTTCACCTTGGTCCCATAGCTGGCAGTTTCATTAGTGTAGGTCTGGCTGAGCCTTGTTGGGGAGAAGGGTAGTTAGCTGAAAAGGAAGTTGCCCCACTAGGTGAGTTGTTTTTCTGAATCTTAAAAAGCCAAGTTGGGTCAGGACTCCAGTCCCCATGCCATTCATCTCCATCCCTTCTTTTATGACTGTAACTCTTGGTTCAGAACATAAATCAGCAATTCTGAAGGTCCCTGAGTGAGAGTGTCACACTCACCTCCAGCAGCATCTCTAAATGCCCGGATTCCCTGAAGTCTGAAAGTAGTCTGGGTGCCTTCACCATAGGTAGAGCCTCATGATGTGTGAGATTGCAAATTCCTGTTTTAATGACAGCCTTACAGCTACCATCTTTAAAGGAAATGTCCCAAGCTCTACACCCTTGGGCACAGCCACCATAGGACTAGATGTTTCTGAGAATGGATCTATCACCATGATGTAGACAGGGTCAACTGTAACTAATGGATTATTGCCTCTGGCCCAGCTCTCATCAACTAAATAACATCACAGAGACAAGACTTGTCTTGCTCAAGCCCAAGGCTCCCATCTTCTGAGCTGTCCCTTAGCCTCACCTAAGAGTGCTTTCTCAAAGTCACATCTCTGATTTCTGGAGTGTGGGCTAGCTATAGACTCCTGAGATCCTGTAAAGGCATTCCTGTGAAGTTGGCCAGAAGGGTCTTTGCGCTAAGACACTTGTAGAAGCTGTTAGCCTGACTGCTGGTGAGAGTATAATTGCATTGTGGGACACTGACCAAGATGCCACAAAGTGTGTTTCCTGCTCCAATGAAGAGCAGAGAGATTGGTCAAGCAATCTCTTACTACCTTTGTCAGCTATTGTGTAACTCTGGGACAGCTGTACTTCCATATCTCTTAGCCCACCATAGCCTATGCCATCTTGAACACGCCTCACCTTTGCCATAGCAATTTTAAACACCAACAAGAAGAGTACACCACACAGAAGTACAGCTTTCTAGAACTGGAGAGGACAAGCTACCCAGGTGCTCTGCATAAGCCTTCAAGTCTCATCATCAGGCTACATAATGGCCCAAAATTCAGGAAGAGAGTCACAGAAGAATACACAAAACTTACTAGCCAACAGAGAGCACGGGCCTGTGGGAAAGAAGACAAGGAGATCTCTCAAAGCCCTCTGTTTATGAACAGTGAGAAGTGATTCCACAAACCTAACTGACTGAGAAGAAAGTAAAGGCCTTTCCTTCACCAGGGCTTGTCAGCCTTTAGTGTAGAGAGTGTGGACTGTCACGACATTTGTCCTTTGGGGAAATTTTTAATCACTCCATCTTGCTGCCTGTCTAGTTGCCACCCTAAGGAACTGTCATGGATGGAATGAAAACCATGTGGAGGAACAGGGCCACTCTACCTTCCTCACCAGAGTCCTGCTGACAGGACTCTCATTCAGTCTCAGAGTGTGTGAGGATAGCCACCTGCCTTTGCCCACCTCTGTCTGCTGTACTATTCTCTGACAGAAGTGGCTTGCTGCCTCTGAGCTGGGAAAGTGGGGACCCACAGTGTCAAGGGGCTATGAATTGATGAGGTGGAACTTTTTTTTTCTTCGTTTTATCTTTAGGCCTAAAGCTGAGCTGGCCTTGAAGACTTGAGCACCGAATGTGTGCTGGTAGGCCTCAGACTCTGTGACCTTACCTCAGATGCCTGCAGACCACATTCCTGCAGAGTTTCAGGTGGGGTGAGACGCTGCTGCCTGAAAGTCTGCTGCCTTCCAACCAGATCCATATCCCTGTACACAGTCTGGTTTGTGAGCCTTGGTTAAGCAGGGGCTCACTTATTTTTTATCATTCATGAGGGAAAAACAAAACAAAACTCTCAATACCAGGTAGCACTGGTGTGGGTGGAGAAGAACAGGACCTGCATACAGGAGCCCAGAGTCCCGGTTAGCAAAAGCAGTATCTCCCAGTGACTATCATGCATCAGGCCTGACAGTCCATCTAGCTCCATAGCACCTAGCTCAGCAGGTCCCAAGCCCATGGATGGCAGTGGCCAGTTTTCTCCTTAGACCTCTGAATGCAGGCTTGGGTGGCTTCACCAAGCCTCCTTCAGCCTGCTTTTGCTGTGCCCCTCCCTCTGCCTCTGTTCCCGCTCTCTTATTCATCTGCATTTGGGTCACTCCTCCCTGATATGTTGGAAATAGCCTTTTTGTTTTGCACAGATCCACGTTTGTGGGAGAAATGCAGTGAGATCCATCTGTACCTCCACAAGGAACCTTTTCCTCTCATGCTCACTAGGAAAGCAGCTCTGCTGCAGGCTGCTGCGTAAGGGGGGCTCCTCTGTGGAAAGAGCATGAGTACCCCATTCCCCTGTACACTTTCTTCTTTTAACTGCTATTAAACGAGAGCCTACATACCTGTTCCAAAAGCCACTGTGTTGTCTTGTGAGATTTTTATTCTCATCCCTTTTGCACAATGTGTCTGTGGTTTGTGACAATGACTGGATAGCAGGCAGCATGTCCCCACTGAGCTGACTAAGGAGCAGAGCTAGCAAGAACCTGGTGGGAAGAGGCTGTGTTGTGACCTCAGGTGTTGTTAACATATATGACTAACACTGGTATAGCCACCAAGAGAAGTATATTGAAGCTCCTGGTTTATGTGGGGTGCTGGGGTGAGCTGTTTACCCACTCTGTGGGGACAGGCTACAGCCAAGCAGAAGCAATGCATGGTTATCCAGAGCAAGGCTAGCCTGCAGAGTGGAAGCTGAGCAAAAGGCAGTGTGGAGAAGAGTCTGAAAGAAAGTCAGGAGAGAGAGCCGGTGCTCATTAGCATGGCCTTATGATGTAACTGTAGGATACCACAAGACTGCTTGAGACACTTCAAAGCTTGAAGTTGTCCCTAGCCTGTTTTGTGCTGGGAAGCAGTAAAGGACCTTTGGGCACTCTGCAGCCATGGTGAGTAGAAATGTTCATGCAATGAGACCAACCTGCTCATCCTCAGAAGAGACTGAAAAGAACACCAAGTCACCAGCCTCACACTTTTGTGGGCTTTGCTGCCAGAAGACCAGAACTTCCGTTCCTTCTATATAGCCCACTAGCTGGATCATCTTTTTCTTAAACTTTTTATTGGTTCTTTGTGAATTTCACATCATGCACCCCAATCCCATTTATCTCTCCCTCCCCTCCCCAACAGAGCATGTGCTACCCAGACAAGGTTCAGGGCCTGCTTTCCAGAGTGCTTCAGCTGGTGAGGGACAGAAACAACTTTCCAGTTTTGATGACCCAGGGGCCAGCTCTCCTGCCTGCTGGAGGGATCTGGAAAGGGGTCATCTTTCTCCTGCCTGTGTCACCACACAGCAGACAAGCTTCAGAGCCCAGCTGGATCATCTTGAACAATTAATGTGCAAGCTCAACAGTGGCATTAGAGTGATGGTTCCTAGTTTTACAGAGATATTGTAAAATGCAAGAGCTGTGAAGGCTGTAGAGCCTGGCCTGACATAGCCATGCACTATTGAAAGCCTCCCTTGTCTCCCTTCCCTCCAGTTTACAGCACGCCTCTCAGCTGAGCATCTCACAGATGTGCCCATAACTACCTTGTCTCCTGGCTTCCTTTCCAAGCCCATCACAGGGCTGGTAGGAAATAAAAGACTTCACATGCCTGTGCAGGGCCCAGGACCACCAGCTACCTGGATCTAAGTAAAGGCAGCTTTCAAAAGCCTGCCTTCAGTTCTGCCTGGAGCCTCCTCTGAGGCAGAGGTACAGTTTCCTTCAAATGTGGGTGCGAATGTGGTGTACACACATTGATGTGTACACATAGGCTTTCATCTACCCATTCTGTTTTGAGAAGGTTTGTGGCTTTTGTTCAAAGTGTAGAGAAAAAGACATGATTAAAATACTACAAATGATAGCCAAATCCCTTTAAAGATTCCTTTGTGAGCCAACAAGGCTCTGAGCCATCAGTTTCTCTCCTTGTCTCCCTCAAGTGCTGGCATATTTTGAAGACTGGTACCCACCCTTTTCAGGAACCTCAGTAGAAATCCAGGTCACTCCAAAGACCAGAACAGCTTTGGTTCATACCAGGATGTATATTGAGGGTCCAGAGGACTCTGTACTTTGGGTACAGGGAGATGGCAAAGGGTCTGGTGAGGCCATTGACCCGTCTCAAGGCTGCTACCACAGGGCACTTTCCACCATCTCTGAGCTCCAGCTGCAAATGTCCAGCCGAGGAAGGACCAGCAGCTCCAGTGGGCCTGATTCACACCGAGGGATGTTTTCTCACAGCTGGGCATCTTTTTCCATCAGCAGGCAGGGGAGAACCAGAAGGGTTTGTGGGAGATGAAGCAAGGAGAGAAAGAGTCAGGCCTTCCCCTAGAGGCCTCATTCTGAGGTTAATGGGCAGCATTTGTGGGGAATGAGAGAGCCTCCAAGCCCAAGGGACCAGAAGACAAAGGCGCTTAAGGAAGTGCAAGGAGGAGGAGGAGAGGGGCCAGGACCGCCATTGTGTGGGAGAGTTCCCCCTCTATCTGTTTCAATCACTGCAGGGTTAGGGTTACTCTGCATGTAGGGCCTCACCGCATTGTGGGGTCTGACAGCCCTTGTGATGGTAATGGGGGCCTCTCCCAAGGTACCCCTTCCTTTGACAACCCATACCAGCTTCCAGAGAAAAATGAAGCCCATTCCCTTGGGGTGGGGCAGGTTGCAGGCCCAGAACCGGACCTAAGATAGCAGCCCCCTCTCAGTCTGCTAAGTGTACCTTCCCAGCCCAAGTCATGACCTTTTTCCCTCTAGAGCTCCAGAAAGGGAATGGAATCTGAACATCGAGACGCTTTCCTGGCCATGAACAATTCTCCCTTTCTCTAGTCTCAATGATGGGTCTATTCCCTCCTGTAAATGGGTCTCGCCATCTCCAGCGTTCACCTTTACTTGGAAGGGTAATTAACTGCATCTCCCTGTTGTTCTCCCTCACACTCCCCTCTCTGTTACCAGGCTCAGGTAAAGCTGGGTGGAAGGCTTTCTCTTCCTGTCTATCCCATGGGGTGTTTATTTTTAAAGCTGATAGAGGAAAGCCCTGCTTCCCCAGCGACCCCCTTCCCTAGAGAGCCTGCTGGGGAAACCACTTCTGCACTGCACCACAGGCACTGGAAGAGTGCCCGTGACAGCACCTCTGAG